>JASDQU011404552.1:23520-35453 GCA_032191745.1 Picea mariana
CAGGGATGGAAGGTCATGACATGGTTGGATGGATCTTCACCTGGATTCTCATCAAACTTAGAAATTCTTGAGGGAAGCTTGGTTGGCATGGGAATCCAAATGGGATCATGTAATATGGGAAATTGGTTAACTTTGTTAAATTAGGATGACTCAATGAAGCCATGTATGATAGGTGTTTTTTACCTACCATTGCGGTTGAGTGTCGAGAGATGATTCATGATGAGGAAGGGCTATTGGATGGGTTTTTTTAGGTAGTTTCACCTAGCAAGGTTGATCCAAGTAAGGTTGAACCAAGCACTATTTCAATTAAAGGAAACATAATTTTTTGGCCTTGAGCAAAACATAAGAAGAGTGCATTGCATTGAGTGTGGCAGTCCATGAAGCAGTGTGGCTTCACAAGCTCCTTGCAGATTTATTTGGACATGTGTTGGATTCCACTATTATTCTGAGACATGTTACAAAGGAAGGAAATAATGGTGCAGTACCTTCCTACATATGAGCAGGTTGTTGATGTTCTTACCAAACTAGGATGAAGTTTGAGTACTTTCATGAAATACTTGGCATGGAAAAGAATGCCTCCCTTGTTGAGAGGGAGTGTTGATGTTTGCATCATCCTGAGACATTCTCCATATCGTAATCCTTTGTGACTGAGTTGAGTTGATCTGTGAGGACACTTATCTGAGAAGGGATAAGTGGGACACTTATTTGATAAGGGTTAAGTGGGTTTGGGCTTATCCAAGAAAGGATAAGTGTGTTGATATGTGAGGACACTTATCCGAGAAGGGATAACCCAATGTCCCTTGTGGAGAGCACATGCGGACATGTCAAGGGACTTGACCTTGATGTCACACACTATGGGGAGTTGAACCTAGTGTTTCTAGAGGGTGTAGCCTCTATAATTCTGCATGGGAGTGCCATGTGTGACAAACATTCTACAAATCATACTCCTCTGTGAACTTATTTGAGTTTATCTATGAAGGCACTTATTCGAGAAGGGATAAGTGGGACACTTATCTGTGAAGGGATAAGTGGGTTTGGGCTCGAGCTTATATCCCAATGTCCCTTTTGGAGATCACATGAGGACATGTCAAAGGAGTTTACCTTGATGTCACACACTATGGGGAGTTGACCCTAGTGTTTCTAGAGGGAGTAGCCTCTAGAATTCCACATGGGAGTGCCTTGTGTGACAAACATTTTTTTGCTACAATGGTTTTGTACCACTAGTGGAGAATGTGTGTCTCTAGACATTAGTTGTGTACTACTACAATGGTTGTGGATCATTGGCAGTGACTGTGTGTCACTAGACAATAGTTGTGTGCTACTAGCAGTGGCTGCGTACCACTAGATAGTAGTTGTGTACTACTGTCGAAAGATACTTCCCTAGCTAAGAGGGAGTGTTGATGTTTCAACATCAGGCAGACCTTCTCCTAGATTGGGCTGCAGACCAAGGGAGATAGGATACTTATGGTAAATGGTAAATGGGCCCATGAGTATTCCTTCCTTTCTCATGAAAATGAATAATATGGACTCAAGGTGCTTGAAGTGATTTCCACATGTCATTTAGCATCAGTCTAACATTCACTCACATGTGTGTATCTGTGGTGAAAGATCCTAGTGTGGTATCTTTCCTAGTCATGGTGATTTCATAAGTAATGATAAAGACTCAAGATGATATATCTATTACATGCAGACCCATAGTGAGCCTAATCTCAGAGAGAGTCAATTGGCTCAAAGGGACAACCACATACAGAGTTTCTCCTCGGTTCAGGTGGGAGTGATATGTCTCCCAGGGTTGACAGACAAATGCCATGAGTCTAGGGTGAATTTTGTATGCCTAAGAGACAGTCTTGGAATGATGCAGAATGTCTCTCTCATTGAGAGGGAGTGTTGATGTTTGGAAAACATCAAGAATACATTCTTTTATATTAATAATTAATAATATAATTATCGATTATTAAATACTATATATAATAAGTAAATGATAATCATAAATAGTTATTGATTATCCATGGTACACATCCTTTAATGGATAGTCACTGTCTGTTCCCTATATATGGAACACTCATCATTGTAATAATATATTGATCATATCTCATATGAATAAAAACAACACCCAGGTCCTAAGGCCTATCTATCATCTTCCAAATGAATATTTTGTCCTTATCCTACAAAATTTCATCTCAAGGATTCAGGGTTCTCTCCTAGAACACAAAGGCACCCCAATTCACTCTCTGGTGAAGGTTTTATCCATATCTTGCAATATTTCCTCCAAAGTTTCAAGGTTCATAGGGACAAAGACCATTCACACTTATTTAAATTCTCAGTTTAACAGGTTAAACTATGGAAAAAAGAAGCATACTCTGATTACTAAAGGATTCCATACATTGATTGTAAGCATTCATTTTTTCCATTTAATTCAAACAAATACATGTATACAACATTCATGTGCAATTAAACATATCAAGTCAAATACATATCTAATTAGGTAAATAGCCAACACCCATTGGCTGAGAGAGGACACCTTTCCTCCCAACCTTAGGCCATACCATAGAGTTCCTTCCTACATTATTCCACCCCCGTTCCAAGCCATGATACCACAATGGGAGTGATTCGACTGGTTTGCAAGCTCAAGATGATATAGGAAGTTTACTCTCCTTCTTGCTTTGAAAACAAAAAAAGTTTCCCCCTTCCCACTAAGCTAAGAAAATCTAGAGGTTTATCAGGTGGTTTATCAACTAGATTTCCTCTGCACAAGGAAGTCCCTTCTCTGCTAAATTGTCCCTCAACAACATCCCCTTACCAATGTCAGTTTCTATCCAGTAAGCACCAAGATGTAGTCCTCTTTTTCTCCAGTATGGATCCGAGCAGGTCTTGTCTTTTTCAGGGTGATCATCAATACATTGGAAAAGTTTCCTATTTTCTTCAATGAAAACTATCCATTCTATTTTCTTCCTCAATCCATGCTCACAAACACTTATATTCACTGCACCTTTACTCTGCGAGTTTGTTTCTCACTGGTTCTTTCTCGAGTTATCTTTTCTTGAGCTCCTGTGTTCTGTATTTTCGCTTCTCTCTCTACTATGTATGTGCACCCCCGTGCATCTTCTCTTCTCTTCTTATACCACTCTTCTGCTTTCCATCAATTGTACATCTTCTCTTTCACTAACTATTTGGTTTGGTGGTGTCTTTACACCATTGTTCTCTTCATCCACCAATATTCTTGGGAATCCCATGGCTTACTATATATGCAACCTACAACCCACAATTCCCATCCTAAAGGGGAAATGTTGTGGTGTCCTGCTATCAGGTCATTCAATTGGCCCTTTCCTCCTTCAAAAGATCAATATGTCAACAATATTAACTTTTCAAACCACCTTTGAGACTTCCATTACTAGTCACATGGATCCATACATGTTTGGTACATTGGAAGGTGTATTTTTATGCTTTGCAAGCATAAGTTATCTTTTTAAAAAAGCTTCTTGTTCTCTTCATACAAAAAAATCAGTTCCACCTTACCCAACCACTCAATCAATCCCTACTTCATCAATTCCCACTTGTGTATCATGGTCTCTACTTTCAATTTTTTTCCCTCTCAATCAATAGTTTGTTGTATTTCATTAATTAAAACACAATTACATGATTCATAAACATAATCATATGGAGTCTTAGCATAATTACAGTCTCAGGGGAAAACATGGTGTTACATTCCCCTCCCCATTAAGGAAACATCATCCCCAGTGTTTAAAACACCATGTATATATAGTTATACAAAAAACAATAATGGCTATGCCAATATCATGGAATCTTCCAGTTCCCATGTAGCCTCATCTACTCCAAAGTGATTCCATTGCACCTTGACCTACGCGATGGCTCGATTCCAGATCATTGTTTCTCTCCTGTTTAGGATGCATTGAGGTTCAAGCTAGAATTATCCCTCTAGTTCCACCTATATCATATTCCAATCAATAACATGATTAGAATCATGTCCACGTTTCTTCAACAAAGACACACATAATACATTAAGAGATCTAACTGTAGATGATAATTCTAGTGTGTATGCTACAGGTCCTATCATTTTGAGGACTTCAAATGGTCCATGGTAGAGGGGTGCTAACTTATCAAACATTCCAATTCTTAGGGAGATTATCTTGGGTTTCACCTGGGGATCTACATGATATCCCACTTTTTACTCTTTGTGATTCATCTTGTTTTCTTCATAGATCTTTTTCCTGTCTTGAGCTACTTTCATATTTTTTCTTATCTTAATCTTTACTAGTTCCATCTCCTTCAATGATTATAGTCCAAGTGTGATTCTATCCATTGGACTATCCCAACTAATTGTAACTCTACACTTCCTGCCATACAAAACCTCAAATGGGATCATATTCAATGATTCTTGGTAACTATTGTTGTAGGTAAACTTTACCAAATATAGATACTCTTCCCACTGCTTGGGACGATGCATAATATGCATCTCGACATGTCCTTTAGCACTTTGTTCACTCTCTGAGTCTGGCCATCTATTAAGGATGGTAGGCCATGCTAAATTCTAGTTGTGTTCCTAAGCCCACAAACAACTGTTTCTAGAAACTTGAGGTGAACTTGGCATATTTCTTGAAAAAACCATGAAATATCAAAAATTCCTTTATAAAAACATCAGAAACATCTATGGATTTGAGAGTATACTTAAAGGGGATGAAGTGAGTTTCCTTACTCAAATTTTCCACCACACCATGATTGCATCATGTTTCTTGATTGTATTTGGTAGACCTATAATAAAATCCATGGAAATTGTTTCCCATTTCCACTTTAGAATTTGTAGAGGTTGCAATAACCCAACATGATTTTTATGCTTCACTTTTACTTGTTGACATTACATGCATTTAGCGATGTTCTGATAAATGTCCTGCTTCATTCCAGGGAAATAATACAATTGCATTATTGATGTCAACATTTTTTGGTAACTAGGGTGACCTACATATGGTTTTTAATGGGACTCATCCATAACCAGATGTCTCAAATATGTTGAATTAGGCAAATGCAACCTACTATTATACAACAATAGATTATCAAACTCAAGTTAATATCCTTCATATTTATTTTCCATGGATTCTTGATGTTATCCTTTTATGACTTGATTGAAGAAATTGTCTTCGTACAAGAGGGTTTCAATCCTCTTCCTGATGTCATACTCTCCTAAACTTGTTTTTGCAAAGTGTATATCATGCACACTTCGACTGAGTGCATCTTCCACTCTATTATATTTTCCTTTTATGTGTTTGATTTCGAAATCAAATTCACTAATCAACACCATCCACCTGGCCTTTTTGGCATTCAACTTGGTATGTGTTTGAATAGTTATTTAAGACCATAGTGGTCTATCATTAGGACAAATATTCTCCCAATAAAGTAATGCCTCCACATATTAAATCCATGCACGATCTATGCCAACTCCAGATCATGGGTAATATACTTATGCTCATGTTCATTTAGATTTTGTGACTCGTAACAAATCACTTACCCTTATTGCATAAGGACTCCTCCTAATCCTTCCTTGCGAGCATCAATGAAAAACAAGAATCATTTTTTAGGGTCTTCAATATTCATAACATGAGCATTAGTTAAAATATGCTTCAGTTATTGAAATCCATCTTCACACTCTAGTGACCATACAAATTTCTTCCCCTTTATCTGCAATGAAGTAATGGGATTATCATTATTGGAAAATCCATTTATGAACCTCATGTAATATCCAACAAATCCCATGAAGGATATTAATTCTATCACATTATTAGGGGCAGGCCAATCCATGTTCTTCTTTATCTTTTCAAGATCCACTTCCCCTCCTTTTGTTGAGATGACTTGGCCTAAATATTAGATTTCATTTTGAAAGAAATCACATTTTTTGAACTTATCATACAACTGGTGCTCTCTCAACACTTTTAGTACCTATATAATATGTTCTTCATGATCTTATTTTTTATTGGAATACACCAAGAAGTCATCCACAAATACTAAGAAAAAATTGTCCAAATACTTGTTGAGCACACTATTCAATAAACACATGAATGTGGTTGGTGCATTTGTTATCCCAAATGGTACCACTACGAACCCATAGTGATTGTAACTTGTTCTAAAGAATATATTTTTGATGTCCTCATCCTTGATCCTAACTTGGTGATATCTTGACCTTAAATTAATTTTTGAGAAAATTGCAGCTCCGTTGAGTTGATCAAAGAGGTCTTCAATGTTGGGAAAAGGATATTTGTTCTTGATGGTCATCTTTTTCAATTGATTATAATCAATACATAACCTCAAGGTACCATTCTTCTTCTTCACAAACAAGGTTTTTTCTCCCCCATGGGGGTACACTTGGGCTAATCTAACCTCTTTCCACCATCTCTTTCAATTGCACCTTCAGCTCCACCAACTATGGTGTGCTCATTTTGTAAGGAAATTTTGAAGTTGGTACTACTCTAGGTATGAGATCTATTGAGAAATCAAGATCTCTTTTCGAAGGTAGTCCCGACACTTCCTATGAAAATACATCTCTGAATTCACATAGCACTTGGTTATATTCAACCTTCAACTCCTTTCTTTCTGCTTAATTAAGTACTTGTATATCATACAAGCAACACCCTTTTATGTTGAAATTCTTGAGCTACAATGTTGATATTTTCCTTACTGAAATGGTCTTCCAAATTCCTTGCAAAGTTTTTTCATTTCCCTCATTATATTCACATTCTAAAATATTTTCATAACAATTTAATTTTTCCTTGTGGGAAGCTAGCCAGTCCATACCCAACAACATATCATATCATCCTATAGTCAAATCATCACAAATGGACATGCCTCTACTAACTCAACCACTTTCGTCTTTGTTCTAGTGGCTAACTGAACCAACCATGCTCTTGTATTTTTCTTTATATGAAATGAACATGCCTCAAAAAATCAAGGTGAAATATAACTAAGGTTAGATATGGGGTCAATTAAAATAGAATCAGGCTGCTTGGGAAAAATACCTTTCAATTACACCACAGAGGCTTGGTGATCTGCTTCTTGATTCTCTAGAGCTGCATATATTCTCGACACACTCCTAACTACATCATTGGCTATAGATTCCTCCTAAATATTACACACCTTCATGTTGTCATGTTATTTATGAGTAAAATCCCTCAATAAGTGTGGTTCTCCACAACCCCAACATTGCAAAGGTCCTTTCTTAGGCTCCTATATTGTCTTATTTCCACTTTGAGATGGAAAGTTATGTTGATGCACACTTCTGCTTCGTTGACCAAACTATGCACCCTTCCTTGAGTTATTGTATGGGAAAGACTTGAATCCATTCTTTTGGAATCCACTCTTGTCCTTTCTCTTCCAATATTTTGAAGGCTCTTGCTTATGTTTAGACTTGTCATAGCAACACTTGGCCTTCCTTACAGTGTATGCCATTGTCTTTGGCTTATCAAACTCAATCCTATCTTTTTAAGATTGTGGTCACCCACTAAGAAAACATTGCACTCTTTATTTCTCATACTTGAGGTAAGAAACATACCTCAAAATATCCATAAACCTTTTGGTGTATGGATCCATGGTAAGTTGTTCCAACTTGTGTTCATGGAATTCCTTGATTTTTTCATCATACTATTTCTCTGATAGGTATTCTTTTCTGAACTATTTCTCAAACTTATTCCATGCCATATTTTTTTCCTTCAATACTTTGATTTGCTTGAGGTATTCCCACCAAATGGAAGCTCCTCCATTCAAGTTAAAAATGGAAATCCTTGCCTTGGTATTTTCAAAGTAATTGTGTACCTAAAAGTACTTATTAATACTAAACAACCATGCCTTAGATTCTTTTCCTTTCTTAATTTATCCATTGAAAGTAGGCATCTTATCCTTCTTGAATTATTCAGTTAAAGAACTCTGAGAAATCTTCCTCTTTTTCTTCTTTGAGACACTTGACTCTGTGCCACTACTGGATTGCTCCTTTGTAGTAGTATTCCTACAAGACAAATCCATGGAAACACTTCCACCAAATTTGCCTTTCTTGGCATCCCGATGCCTATTCTTGGAAGAACTTCTTCCCACATAGTTGTGAGTCAATCCATGATTTTGAGCATATGAAGGAGGTTTCAACCTCTCAGAATGTTGCAACTTTGCATTACTTGGCCCTTTCTACAGATGTTTTTTAATCTTCGACAAACTCTGCAGTAACACTGCATTCAATTCTTACTACTCGGCCTGAGCTCTCATGAGCTTCTCATTGTTTACCTTCAGAATTCTAACAATGGCCATCAAATCATGAGGCGTTTCTCTATCCCTCTGGCCATTAGATTCCTCATCTGTAATATGTGAGATGTTTTCCATACTATATTGCACTATTCACCTATGTTTCCCTTCTCTACTTCCTATGTATTGAGACACCAACTATCATTAGTAATACATTACCAATTTAAAACACACATGTTAAACAACATAAAAAATTTCTTAAATGGTTTCAAGTGGTCTTGGTGACCCATTCAAGCCTAGAGTTTGAACTTTGTTGTAATACCACTCTATAACAAACCCAACCCCCTAAATCTTACCTAGGATGGTGGGATGTCGACTTTCCTCTTTTGTTCCTCATGACATGTTATCATATTGACCAGTCATTTATGTGACGACTTCTCTTATCATAAACTAAACTATGGTAAACTTTGTTAATCCTCAGTGAGCTTCCTCCATTTAGCTTACTCAAGTACCCAAAGGTCTAAACTCTCCAATTTGGATGACCCTGTCTTCTCATAGCCCTCAAATCAACGATTTGTGGCCATTTGAACTTGTTCCCATTAGATTACCCAACCACCTAGGTTGATCTCCCTTCTAATACTAATATACCGATGGTTCATCCATCGATATCTAAAGGTCGTCATGGTCGTGGTTTAATGGTCATGATTTTTCCAAGGTATTCTAACCACTCGATGATTACTCCTCGTTTAAGTGTCCATTACTCACACCAAACAAATGGGACCCAAAAATCACATGGTTGAGATTAACTCTCGTTCCCATACCAATCAATGATAATTTTCTCATTTTTAGAGTCCCTCCCCCTTGGAGCATCATTGAAATGGCTCCACAACCACTCTGAGTTTGTCACTCTGACCATGCACCTATTCGATGGATCAAATGATCATTGTTCATCTAATCCTATGGTCACTATGAGCTTAAGGGGTAAGGCATATTTCTGACCGAGGTTTTCAAATCCTCTTCCTTGGAGAGACTCCTACCAAAATCAATAGTTGTGATCTCACAGGATTAACTCAAGATGGATCTATAGTCCTCAAAGTTCCTTCCGTCGAAATATTATTACAATATTATTTCTCAACCTCTGGAAGCATGTCTTATGACATCTCGTCTTCCAACAATCTCGTCACTAGATCCAAAAGTCTAGGTTTCTCTCTAGCCATCCTCCAATGGATCAATGGTATTAGTTGATTTGAGGATTTCCCCTTCAGACTACTAATACAACCTCATCTAGCCACTCCAAATGACACCATCCTACAAACGATTTATATCCATTCACTTTTATGAATCAACGATTGTGAATTCGACCACCATAATACACTCGTTTCTTCTAGGGAGAGAGTCCAATTCCAGACTTAACAGATCAGGGTCCTTTTCTTTAGCCTTTCAAAGGTTCCACCAAAGTTCTAAGGCTTGGAATTTGCAGGTTTTCACTGGTTAAGGTCTTCCCTTTTTGCAATTGGATGCAAGATTTCATGTCCTACAATATTTATAAATAAAATAGGTGACTTCTCACAAGTCTTAAGAATTATCACCCATATTGGTGCCTCCCATGTACTAAGTCTTATCTGACATATTCTAAATGAATATTTTTTCCATATCCTGTAAAATTTCTTCTCAAGTATTCAAGGTTATCTCCCAGAACATTAGGGTACCCCAATTCACTCTTTGATGAAGGTTTTTTCCATATCTTGCAAGCGTTCTTCCAAGGCTGCAAGGTTCATAGGGACAAAAATTGTTCACACTTATTTAAATTATCAGTTCAACAGGTTAAACTATGGAAACAACATGCATACTCCAATTAATCAAGGATTCCATTCATTGATTGTAAGAATTCATTTTCCCCATCTAATTCACATAAATACATGCATACAAAATTCATGTTCAACTAAACAAATCAAGTCAAATACTTATCTGATCAAGGAAATAACCAACACCAACTTACTGAGAGAAGACACATTTCCTCCAAAACTTAGGCCATAACATAGAGTGCCTTCCTACAATATGCCACCCCTGTGCCAAGACATGATACCACAAGGGGAATGATTTAGCTAGTTTCCAAGCTCAAGATGATCCATGAAGATTACTCTCCTTCCTCCTTTGAAAATAATAGAATTCCCCCCCTTCCCATTGAGCTCAGGAACTCTATATGTTTATCACTTGTTTTCTCAAATAGATTTACTCTTCATAAGGGAGTACCTTCTCTACTAAATAGTCCCTTGACAACCTCCCCTTAACAGTTCCATTTTCTGTCCAGTAAGCACTGATTTATATTCCTACTTTACTCCAATATGGATCTGGGTCTTCTATATTTCAGGGTGATCATCAATAAGTTGGAATTTTTTCCTATTTTCTTCAAGGAAAACTCTCCATTCTTTTTTCTTCCTCAATCTGTGCTACTGAACACCTATGTTCACTTCACCTTTTCTCTGTTAGTTTTTTGCTCACTAGTTCTTTCTTGAGTTAGATCTTCTTGAGCTCATGTGTGTTCTATTTTCTCTTCTTGTTATGTTGTGTATGTGCACCCTCGTGTGTGTTCTCTTATCCTCTGATACCACTCTTCCTCTTTTCATCAGTTATTTGTCTTCTCTTTCGTTGATTGTTTGGTCTGGTGGTGTCTTTCCACCTTTGGTCACTTCATCCACCAATATTCTCGATAATCCCATGGCTTTCTGTAAACACAACCTGCAGCCTGTAGTTCCCATCCTAAAGGGGAAAATTTGTGGTGTCTTTCTATCAGGACATTCAATTATCCATTTCCTTCTTCAAAAGACCAATTTGTCAATATTATTAATTTTTCCAATCACCTATGTGACTTCCATTACTATTCATGTAGATCCATATGGATCTAGTACATGGAAGGTATATTTTTATTATTTACAAGAATAAGTTAGATTGTTAAAAAAGATTCAGGTTTTCTTCTTAAAAACAACTTAGTCCCACCTTACCCAATCACTCAAGAAATCCTTACTTCATGAATTCCCACTTGTGTATCATGTTTATTAATTTTAAGGTTGTTCCCTCTCAGTTAGTGGTTTGGTCTCTTTCATTAATTAAAACACAATTACATGCTTCATAAACATAGTCATATGAAGTATTAGCATAATTATATTCTTGGTGGAAATAGGGTGTTACACAATATGAGGTCTCCTTCATTAGAGGAACAAAGGTTGACTTGGAAATTGAAGACGACTTTGGACCATTTATTGGTTTCTCCATTGTTTTGTAGTGAGTGGTGTTGATACTGAGAGGGGGGTGAATCAGTATCAAGTACAATTTAAAAACCTTTTTCAACTTATACTCAAACCATTCAATTATATCCAATGAGAAATGAACAATAGTATAAGAGTTACACCAATACACCACAATACACCATGCACAATATATGAGAAATAATCAATAGTTTTTGTTCAAGGGAAGTAATGACTTCCAAAGGTAGCTACAACTTCCAAATGTAAAGGGAGGTATAAAACTCCAAGAGGAAGATACAATCCTCCAATATCAATAGATATTTGAACTCTCTATCCTTTCCCCTTCCTTCCACCCAAGAATATATGAGAGATAATAAAACTTTACATTAAATCATCACCATCAACCAATCATCACATAGAACCTGATAATGCTTTCTGAGACTTCTTCAATTTCTG
>JASDQU011404552.1:35473-52766 GCA_032191745.1 Picea mariana
AACACCCTTTTATGTTGAAATTCTTGAGCTACAATGTTGATATTTTCCTTACTGAAATGGTCTTCCAAATTCCTTGCAAAGTTTTTTCATTTCCCTCATTATATTCACATTCTAAAATATTTTCATAACAATTTAATTTTTCCTTGTGGGAAGCTAGCCAGTCCATACCCAACAATATATCATATCATCCTATAGTCAACTCATCACAAATGGACATGCCTCTACTAACTCAACCACTTTCCTCTTTGTTCTAGTGGCTAACTGAACCAAACATGCTCTTGTATGTTTCTTTATATGCAATGAACATGCCTCAAAAAATCAAGGTGAAATATAACTAAGGTTAGATATAGGGTCAATTAAAATAGAATCAGGTTGCTTGGGAACAATACCTTTCAATTACACCACAGAGGCTTGGTGATTTGCTTCTCGATTCTCTAGAGCTGCATATATTCTCAACACACTCCTAGATTTGGTTATAGCTTCCTCCTAAATATTATACACCTTCATGTTGTCATGTTATTTATGAGTAAAATCCATCAACATGTGTGGTTCTCCACAACCCCAACATTGCAAAGGTCCTTTCTTAGGCTCCTATATTGTCTTATTTCCACTTTGAGATGGAAAATTATGTTGATGCACACCTCTGCTTCACTGACCAAAATATGCACCCTTCCTTGAGTTCTTGTATGGGAAAGACTTGAATCCCTTCTTTTGGAATCCACTCTTGTCCTTTCTCTTCCAATATTTTGAAGGCTCTTGCTTATGTTTAGACTTGTCATAGCAACACTTGGCCTTCCTTACGATGTATGCCAATGTCTTTGGCTTATCAAACTCAATCCTATCTTGGTAGGATTGTGGTCACCCACTAAGAAAACATTGCACTCTTTATTTCTCATACTTGAGGTAAGAAACATACCTCAAAATCTCCATAAACCTTTTGGTGTATGGATCCATGGTAAGTTGTTCCAACTTGTGTTCATGGAATTCCTTGATTTTGTCATCATACTATTTCTTTGATAGGTATTCTTTTCTGAACTATTTCTCAAACTTAATCCATGTCATATTTTTTCCTTCAATACTTTGATTTGCTTGAGGTATTCCCACCAAATGGAAGCTCCTCCATTCAGGTTAAAAATGGAAATCCTTGCCTTGGTATTTTCAAAGTAATTGTTTACCTAAAAGTACTTATTCATACTAAACAACCATGCCTTGGATTCTTTTCCTTTTTTAATTTATCCATTGAAAGTAGGAATCTTATCCTTCTTGAATTATTCAGTTAAAGAACTCTGAGAAATCTTTCTCTTTTTCTTCTTCGAGAGACTTGACTCTATGCCACTACTGGATTGCTCTATTGTAGTAGTATTCCTACAAGACGAATCCATGGAAACACTTCCACCAAATTTGCCTTTCTTGGCATCCCGATGCCTATTCCTGGAAGAACTTCTTCCCACATAGTTGTGAGTCAATCCATTCTTTTGAGCATATGAAGGGGTTTTCAACCTCTCAGAATGTTGCAACTTTGCATTACTTGGCCCTTTATACAAATGTTTTTTAATCTTCGACAAACTCTGCAGTAACACTGCATTCAATTCTTCCTACTCGGCCTGAGCTCTCATTGTTTACCTTCAGACTTCTAACAATGGCCATCAAATCATGAGGAGTTTCTCTATCCCTCTGGCCATTAGATTCCTCATCTCTAATATGTGAGGTGTTTTCCATACTATATTGCACCATTCACCTATTTTTCCCTTCTCTACTTCCTATGTATCGAGACAACAACTATCATTAGTAATACATTACCAATTTAGAACACACATGTTAAACAACATAAAAAAATTCTTAAATGGTTTCAAGTGGTCTTGGTGACCCATTCAAGCATAGAGTTTGAACTTTGTTGTAATACCACTCTATAACAAACCCAACCCCCTAAATATTACCTAGGATGGTGGGATGTCTACTTTCCTCTTTTGTTCCTCATGACAAGTTATCATATTGACCATTCATTTATGTGACGAATTCTCTTATCATAAACTAAACTATGGTAAACTTTGTTACTCCTCAGTGAGCTTCCTCCATTTAGCTTACTCAAGTACCCAAAGGTCTAAACTCTCCAATTTGGATGGCCCTGTCTTCTCATAGCCCTCAAATCAACGATTTGTTGCCATTCAAACTCGTTCCCATTATATTACCCAACCACCTAGATTGATCTCCCTTCTAATACTAATATACCGACATTTCATCCATCGATATCTAAAGGTCCTCATGGTCGGGGTTTAAGGGTCATGATTTCACCAAGGTATTCTAACCACTCGATGGTTACTCCTCATTTAAGTGTCCATTACTCACACCAAATAAATGGGAACCAAAAATCACATGGTTGAGATTAACTCTCGTTCCCATACCAATCAATGATAATTTTCTCATTTTCAGAGTCCCTCCCCCTTGGAGCATCATTGAAATGGCTCCACAACCACTATGAGTTTGTCACTCTAACCATGCACCTATTCGATGGATCAAATGATCATTGTTCATCTAATCTTATGGTCACTATGATCTTAAGGGGTAAGGCATACTTTTGATCAGGGTTTTCAAATCCTCTTCCTTGGAGAGACTCCTACCAAAATCAATAGTTGTGATCTCACAGGATCAACTCAGGATGGATCTATAGTGCTCAAAGTTCCTTTTGTCGAAATGTTATTATAATATTATTTCTCGACCTCTGGAAGCACGTCTTATGACATCTCATCTTCCAACAATATCGTCACTAGATCCAAAAGTCTAGGTTTCTCTCTAGCCATCCTCCAATGGATCAATGGTCTTAGTTGATTTGAGGATTTCCCCTTTAGACTACTAATACAACCTCATATAGCCAATCCAAATGACATATCCTACAAACGATTTATATCCATTCACTTTTATGAATCAACGATTGTGAATTCGACCACCGTAATACACTTGTTTCTTCTAGGGAGACAATCCAATTCCAGATTTAACATATCAAGGTCCTTTTCTCTAGCCTTTCAAAGGTTCCACCAAAGTTCTAAGGCTTGGAATTTGCAGGTTTTCACTGGTTAAGGTCTTCCCTTTTTTCAATTGGATGCAGGATTGCATGTCTTGCAATATTTCCAAATAAAATAGGTGACTTCTCACAAGTCTTAAGACTTATCACCCATATTGGTGCCTCCCATGTACTAAGTCTTATCTGACATATTCTAAATGAATATTTTTTCCATATCCTGTAAAATTTATTCTCAAGTATTCAAGGTTATCTCCCAAAACATTAGGGTACCCCAATTCACTCTCTGGTGAATGTTTTGTCCATATCTTGCAAGCATTCTTCCAAAGCTGCAAGGTTCATAGGGACAAAAATTGTTCACACTTATTTAAATTATCAGTTCAATAGGTTAAACTATGGAAACAACATGCACACTCCAATTAATCAAGGATTCCATTCATTGATTGTAAGAATTCATTTTCCCCATCTAATTCACATAAATACATGCATACAAAATTCATGTTCAATTAAACAAATCAAGTCAAATACTTATCTGATCAAGAAAATTGCCAACACCAACTTATTGAGAGAAGACACATTTCCTCCAAAAATTAGGCCATAACATAGAGTGCCTTCCTACAATATGCCACCTCTGTGCCAAGACATGATACCACAAGGGGAATGATTTAGCTAGTTTCCAAGCTCAAGATGATCCATGAAAATTACTCTCCTTCCTCCTTTGAAAATAATAGAATTTCCCCCCTTCCCATTGAGCTCAGGAACTCTATATGTTTATCAGTTGGTTTCTCAAATAGATTTACTCTTCATAAGGGAGTACCTTATCTACTAAATAGTCCCTTGACAACCTCCCCTTAACAGTTCCATTTTCTGTCCAGTTGCACGGATTTGTATTCCTACTTTACTCCAATATGGATCTGGGTCTTCTCTATTTCAGCGTGATCATCAATAAGTTGGAAATTTTTCCTATTTTCTTCAAGGAAAACTCTCCATTCTTTTTTCTTCCTCAATCTGTGCCAATGAACACCTATGTTCACTACACCTTTTCTCTATTAGTTTTTTGCTCACTGGTTCTTTCTTGAGTTAGCTCTTCTTGAGCTCATGTGTGCTCTATTTTCTCTTCTTGGTATGTTGTGTATGTGCACCCTCGTGTGTGTTCTCTTATCTTCTGATACCACTCTTCCTCTTTTCATCGGTTATTTGTCTTCTCTTTCGTTGATTGTTTGGTCTGGTGGTGTCTTTCCACCTTTGGTCACTTCATCCACCAATATTCTCGATAATCCCATGGATTTGTGTAAATGCAACTTGTAGCCTGTAGTGCCCATCCTAAAGGGGAAAATTTGTGGTGTCTTTCTATCAGGTCATTCAATTATCCCTTTTCTTATTCAAAAGAACAATTCGTCCATAGTATTAATTTTTCCAACCACCTATGTGACTTCCATTACTATTCATGTGGATCCATATGGATCTGGTACATGGAAGGTATATTTTTATGATTTACAAGAATAAGTTAGATTGTTAAACAAGCTTCAGGTTTTCTTCTTAAAAACAACTTAGTCCCACCTTACCCAACCACTCAAGAAATCCTTCATGAATTCCCACTTGTGTATCATGTTTATTAATTTTAAGGTTGTTCCCTCTCAGTTAGTGGTTTGGTCTCTTTCATTAATTAAAACACAATTACATGCTTCATAAACATAATCATATGAAGTATTAGCATAATTATATTCTTGGTGGAAATAGGGTGTTACACAATATGAGGTCTCCTTCATTAGAGGAACAAAGGTTGAATTGGAAATCGAAGACGACTTTGGACCATTTATTGGTTTCTTCATTGTTTTGTAGTGAGTGGCAGTGCTCATCAAGGGATTTTAGGGAAATCAATTGTTGCTCCATGGGAGTGGTATCTAGTAGGATTTTGACCACAATATGTAATGTGGGTATATTTCACTCAATGGGTTGTATGGATTCAACCCCATGAGCCAAATGGAATGGTGTAAACTCCATGGTGGTTTTGAAGGTCGTTCGATATTCCCATAAAGTAGAGAATAACATGTGATTCCAATTGGATTTATGTTTGTCCATTGTTAATTTTAACATGGTTTTAAGGTATTTGTTAATGGCCTTGACTTTCCCATTGGATTTTGGGTAGTATGGGGAAGCGAACTAGTGAGTGAATCCTAATTTGGAGGATAACTCAATGAATACTTCATTCTTTAAATTTTTACCATGGTCAGAGAAAAGATGGAGGGGGACCCTGAAGTGAGTAATGACATGGTTAAAGAAGAAGCAAGTTGCAGTGTTTTTCATGTTGTTGAACATTGGCATCACTTCAACCAATTTGGTGAAGTATTCTACGAAAAAATACAATGTATTCATGCCCATTATTGGATGGGGGGTTGCATATCATGAAATTATTACCCCATTTTCAAAATGGGCCTACTATGATGACTGGATGGAGGGGAGAAGGTGGTGCTTTAGATTTATGTGCATACAATTAAAATTTTTCACAGTTCTTGACAACATGAATACAAACATGAAATAAGGTGGGCCAACCAATGTCACCATCCCTATGGGGGAAACCCATATTATCCTTCTGACACACCTTCAACAAATTTAATGGTATCTCCTACTCCCATGATGGGAGGACACATACATGCACCCCCAAAAAAATCGGTGCAAACAAAATTTCCATGGTCCACCACCTACCACTTCATACAACTCCAATAGTGGGAGTGGCACAACCACCTTGTACAATCAATACGAACCCCCTCCACAAGGTAATATGTATTAACCTTTCCCAGGTCCCCCTCAACCCACTTCCCCACCACAAGGAAAAAAAAAAGCAAGAATTTTTGTTTTTCAACCATATCCCATTCAACAAGTTCAAGCCTTTGAATAGTTGAATATAGAAAATCCACATAATCAATCCAACAATATGTTATACAATACACATATTCCAACAGAGGATGAGCACCTTCAGTAACCACTCACATAACTAGATCAAATATCAACACACCGACGTTTTCACGTGGTAAAACCCCTACGGGAAAACATCCACGGCCCAAGCCAACGTAGCCACTTGGAGCAGTTTATTAATGTAAAAGAAAAAGATTACAAAGAGATTTTACAAGAGCGTTTCTCACAATCGATCATCAGAAAATGACCCTCCATGCTCTTTAAATAGGGATCATGGACCAATCGAGTGTTAAGCCACATATCAATGGCCATTAATATTGAGGAGAGTATGAATTTTCGAATCACTCTATGTCAGGAACATATCATGATCGTCAGAATTCCTAACTACAAATGCATTCTAATTCATACTAAATAAATAAACTAAGAAACAAAATTTTACCTAACGACACATTAGACCAAGTAGATCTTAACTAACTCCTATGTGTCTAAATATCCTAACATCCCCCTTTAAGAACAAATTGGGATAGGATTGAAGGATTTACAATAGTGACACAATAGGAGAATGAATGAAGCATTAGAGCCTATCCCCCCTTAGTGACAACTTCTTTAAATCCTAACATAAATCGAAGTTTGGAAAAATTTTCTTCTGTAAGAGAATTTTTGAAAATGTCGCAACTTGATCTTCTGTAGGGAAAAAGAGCACTTTAATAACTTGATCATGAATGAGATTTCTGATGAAGTGCATGTGTAGATCGATGTGCTTGTTGCATTGATGTTGAGATGGGTGTTTGGTGAGCTTAATAGCACTTTGATTGTCACACCAAAGGCTAGTCAGATGTTGTTGCTCAAATCCAAACTCTGAAAGGATCCGTTGAAGCCACTTCATTTATCACTTCTAGATACTTTGCTTCTGCTAAAGAAAGTGCAATAGCCTATTTTTTCTTACAGGCCCAAGTGATAGGTCCTGGACCAAGGCTGAAAACATAACTTGCAGTAGAATTTCAATCATAAGGGTCATCGACCCAATCTGAATCAGTGAAACCAACCAATAAAGGTGTCCCCCCTGAACTATAATGTATCTCAAATTGAACTGTACCATGGACATAGCGAAGTATCCTTTTAGTTTCTTTCCAATGGCTTTCATGGGGTGTTTTCATATACCGGGAAACAAGACCAATAACAAAAGAAAGATTGGGATGGGTACGAGTCAAGTATAAGAGGCTACCAACTAACTGACAGTACAAGGTTGCATCAACTTCGAGAGAAGTACAGGTGGAGGCAAGCTTGAATCCAGACTGGAAGGGAGAAGGGGATGGCTTATAATTGTCCATGTGAAAGTGTCGAAGAAGGTCACAAGCATACTTAGACTAGGAATGAAAAATTCCTTCATTGGTTTGAAAAACTTGGAGGCTAAGGAAATAGTGCAAAAATCCTAAGTCTATCATTTCAAATTTCTTCTTAAGGCTGGTCTTCACATGGTTTAAAATTTTTGAGTCACTACCAGTAAGGATAAGGTCATAAACATAAAGTACAAGGATTATGAGATGGCTTCCTACTTTCTTGGTATAGACATTAGGATCAGAATGGCATATAGAGAATCTAGTGGAAATAAGAAATCTTTCCATTTTGGCATACCAAGCTTGGGGAGCTTGCTTGAGACCATAAAAAGATTTCTTAAGGAAACAAACAAGGCTAGAGTAATTCTAGACAGAGCTAGGAGTTTGTTCCATGTAGATTTTTTCTTGCAAATCTCTGTGCAAGAAGGCATATTTAAAATCCATCTGATGGACCTCCCATTTATGTGAGGCAACAAGGGCAAGAACAAGTTGGATGGAATTCATTTTGGATATAGGGGAAAAGGTTTCATTATAGTTAATTCCTTCAACTTGGGAAAATCCTTTGGCAACTAAATGAGCCTTTTGTCTTTCAACACTTCCATCTGATGCATACTTATTTATGTAGACCCATTTACATCTGACAAGTTTTCTTCCTTTTGGAAGAGGTACAAGATCCCAAGTATCATTTTCCATTAAAGAAAAATACTCTTCATTCATTGTTGTATCCCAATCTAGATGACCCGAAGCCTCTCCAAATGTCTCTAGATCATGAGTTTCTGAAACTTGAGCCAAAAGAGAAGAGGCTTGTTGGATCTGTGAAAATGTCTAATGTTGATCTGAAGGATCACCGACAAGATCACTAGCTGCTTCTCGTGTTGAATAGACCCATCTAGGAAGCAGTGGAGTTGGTGTTGGTTTAGGTTCAAAGGACTCATATGGAGGAAGGTGACCATGCAGATTTGGATTTTCATCCTCATGCTAGTTTAGGTTCAAAGGACTCATCATTTGAATAAGAAACTATAACAGAAGAAGGCACAAGCAATGAAGATGGCTCATAGGACGAAGAAGGCACAACCGTCGAATTAGACTCACAGGCCAAAAAAGGCACAAATGTTGAATTAGGCTCATAGGCCAAGAGATTTTCATCAAATTTAACATCTCTTCTAATAATAATTTCATTACAATTTGGTTGAAGAAGTCTATAACCTTTGACATCTTTAGAATAACCAACAAATATGCACTTCTCACTTTTAGGCTGTAATTCTTTCCTTTTCTGATCGGGAATGTGAGCTCATGCTATACTGCCAAATACATGGAAGTGACTTACATCTGGTTTAATTTTAGTCCAAGCTTCTTCTAGTGTTATATTTTTAAGAGACTTTGTGGGAGTGCGATTTTCTATGTAATTTGCACAGTTGATGTCTTCTTCCCAATAATTTAGACTTAATCCCTTATATTGGATCATACAATTAGCCATTTCTTTTAATGTGTGGTTGTTTCTCTCAACAACACCATTTTGTTGTGGTGTATATGAAACAATGTGTTGCATTTGGATTCCTTGTGTAGTGCAGTAACTTGTAAAATTATTGTTCACAAATTCGCTTCCATTATCTATTCTTAACATTTGAATTTGATGTCCAGATTTCTTTTCTACAAGGGCCTTGTAGGCAAAAAACTTGTCAAAAAATTCACTCTTAAGTTTTAAGAAGTAAACCCAAGTACGTCTGGAAAAGTCATCAATGAAATTTAAGAAATACTTGTACCCAAAAAAAGAAGAAGAAACTGGACCACACAAATCACTGTGAACAAGTTACAAAGGACCCCAGGCATGCCAAGAGGCACGTTTGTCAAAACTGCCCCGATGATGTTTGTTGAGAACACAACTGACACAAACACCATCTCTGCATGAAACAAGAGGAAGACCAGTCACCATCTGTTGATTACATAGTTTCTGCAATGAGTGATAGTTTATATGACCAAACCACTCATGCCAAATTTTTCTCAAGTCATCTCTATGAGCAACAAAAACTGATGAAAAATATGATGTCCCAAAGTTGTCAAACTTGTACAACCTAGTAATATCATCAACAACTCCAGTTGCAAGAACATGCTTACGATCTTTTAGATCCTTGGTTACAACTTGATGAGGTGAAAACTCTACAGTTTCACCTTCACCTGAATGAGTGATTTGATATACTGATAGAAGGTTACAAGAAAGACTTGGAACACATAATACATCATTGAAATGACCGTTTTCTACGTGAATTGTTCCAGATCCTTCAACACTAAGAGATCTATCATCACCAACAAATATTTTCTTGGTGTTACATTCATTTATAGAAGAAAATATGTCTTTATCCTTAGCCATATGATAAGATGCTCCAGAATCAATAAGCCACTCATTAGAAGAAGAAGTAGAAGTTGTATTGAAGGAGAAACCAGAAGCAGAAAGTGCATGTCCATGAGAAGAAGAAGAAGAAATAGAATCAATATTGATGTTGTGATTCTTCATCGTTGCTTCAAAATATTCCATATTATTGAAACATTTGGACTCATCATGACCATCTTTATCATAAAAGTTGAAATTTCTGTCAGTTTTCTTACTTTTATATTTTTCTCCTTTGTCACCATTAGGAGTGGAATCTTTCTGAGTTGGGTTGGGACCCTTATATTTCTTGTTGTTTTGGAGAGAATGTTTCTTCTTGGGATGCTTGGGTTTATATTTATGTTGGAAAACTAAGGCTTTGTTGGAGGTACCTACAGTGTTGATCACTCCAAGTTGTACAAGCTTATATTTCTCTCTAATCAAAGCATCACAAAAGTTCTCAAGACTGGGTTTTTTATAAGCTTTCCCTAGAGCCTATTGCATGGCATAAAAGGTAGATACAAACATAGAATATGCACTACATAGATTAGAAAGAATAAGTTAGATGCAACGATCTTCTTCTATATTTATCTTGCATTCTTCACATAAATTTCTGAGTGTTTTAAACTTAGATAGATAGTCTTCAATGCAAGAAAAATCATTTGGACTTAAACTGAGTACTTGATTTTCTAACTGTTGTGCTCGAATAATATTGTGTTTACCAAAAATAGATTCAATCTTGTCCCAAGCTTCTTTGGGTTGATCAATTGATTGAAGGTGGAACCTTAAATAAGGAGAGATGGACATTCTGATTAAACCATGTTCTTTGTCATTCCTATTATCCCATTTAAATTTCTTATTAGCATTAGTGGGTGTTGTTTCATTTCCCAAGGTAATCCGGTACAAGCCTTTACTTCTTAATAAATATTCCATGTGGGATTTCCATTAGAAGTAGTTGGTGCTGGTAAGCAAGAGATTACTTGTAGAATCCATATTAAATATGCAGATAATATGGGTTTAAAAACTAAAAATGATGATCTGGATGGAAAGATCTTGAAAAGTTATGCAGATTTAAAAAAACGACACTGAAAACGGACTTCGGATGTGAGAGTTATGCCCTTTTAAAAAAATGCATAAATGATAACCAAAGGACTATGTGGTAGTGTAAGTTGCTTTATGAAGTGACCCACTTTTATAAAGAGAAGTGGGGATCACTTTTACAATGAAGTTAATTTATAAAAGAAAAGTTGCATGAAAAATAAATAACTCTAAGATAAAATATTAAAGCTACTTATAGTGAATCACTTTTATACTTGAAGTGAAATACACTTTACAATTTTAGCATGAACTTTTTCAAAGAAAAGTAACAAAAGAGAGACTTGAACTCAAGGCCTCTTACTTAATAAGGAAACTTTTAACCAAATGGGCTAGCAAAACATATTGTATTGTTTTGCAAGAGGATTTTTATTGTTGTTGTTGAAGACAACGTTGGAGAGTGTGCTAAAAAAAATCTCTTTTCACACAAGAAAAAAATTTCCCTTCTCGATGATAACAAGGGTTAGATCTCAGTTATCTTACCCGAAATATGCACCTTTTCCTATTTGTTTCTAATTTTCTGAGATCGTAGAAGGCGCAGGGAAAAGAGAATATGCATATCTAAAAGAGTAGCAACCCGGAAACAAATACTATAAAACCAAAATAATACTTTGCAAAAATTGAAAA
The DNA here is from genome assembly GCA_032191745.1 of Picea mariana. Classification (NCBI taxonomy): domain Eukaryota; kingdom Viridiplantae; phylum Streptophyta; class Pinopsida; order Pinales; family Pinaceae; genus Picea; species Picea mariana. The sequence continues at coordinate 46,830 of JASDQU011404552.1, forward strand.
ATTGTGTATTAAGACTTTATACCTCCGGATCTGGCTGTAATGGTTGTATCTTGGGCAAATGAAAACATTTTTGAGTGAAACAAAAAGTTTTCTTGACTAAAACAAGTGCTCCAGGTGCAATGGAATAGTCTTCTCGGCCCAGAAATGTATAGAAATGACAGAAAATGGAGATGAGGAAACTCAGCTTCATGATCTCGATCTACAACAGAAGAGGGTCTTCAAACATGATCTAATACCATGTTCGAAAACACAGGTATTCCAATAGAGTACAAACACCTTCAGTAACCACTCACATAACTAGATCAAATATCAACACACCGATGTTTTCACATGGTAAAACCCCTATAGGGAAACATCCACGACCCCAACCAACGCGACCACTTGGAGCAGTTTATTAATGCAAAAGAAAAAGATTACAGAGAGATTTTACAAGAGAGTTTCTCACATTCAATCATCAAAAAATGAACCTCCATGCTATTTAAATAGAGATCATGGACCAATCAGGTGTTAATCCACATAACATTGTCCGTTAGTATCAAGGAGAGTGTTGTTATAGAGTCTGTACTTAAGGCTTAGAAGTACAGTGTCTAGGCATCCGAAAGTGGGTAAAGGGTAGGGAAGAGAGAAACGTCAACCTTCGGCAAGGGAAACTAGGGAAGATTTATGTGTTGGCGTTGTCTAGCTTCCAATTGTTCCTGGACGGTTATATCCTATTCGACTGCTGCCCATGAACGTTCGAGTTCAACCCGAGTAGTAGTTGTTTTGAGAATAGTATCGAAAAGGTTTAAGGCAATGTGTGTTTGATTTGATAATCCGGGTTCGATATTGGGTTGTGTTGGTATAGGGACAGTCATGAAGGAATAGTAAAAATAAGAAAACTTCAGAGGGAAATTAAGTTTTGTCTCAATTCGGTAGAAATAAAAGAGAGTTTACGATTTCAGGAATAAAATAAAGGTGAAAATCAAAGGCTCTTTCCCGTAACTGAGTTATATATTAATAAAATGTATGAGGTGGGAGAAAAACATTTAGCTGTCTATCAAGTAAGGCTCCTATCAAGGGAGAATCTCATGTATAGACAGAGGAAGAAAAATGTGAGAAAATGACCCGATGAAGCATAAATTATATATAGAATTCTGAAAGTGTTAACTGGTCTTACACCTGCTGATAGCTGGTACAGAGGAAAAACAGTAAACAATTATAGAAAACCAAAATTCATTCGCTATAGTAGAGGGTGTACTAAATTATAGCGAAGCATTCATCAGATAAGAGTATGAAATGAAACGAAAAATGAGATACAAGAAAACAAACTCATAACACAGTCGTGACGCAATTGAGAATCTTCAGATTTTCTTTGTATTAACTCTCAAAGTGTAAAAACTCTGTTACAATTGACACAAAAAGGTCCAACCTCTGTACTTTCTTTCTATGGTATATTTATACAGTTTTACAAAAAAAATGGAATCTCAATCATTACAAAATTTTTCAGTTATTATAGGGAGGAGGGCAATCGCTCCATTTCTTCTTCTCTGTCTTCACTTAGTGCCAGAAGTTTGTCCTCACACGTGCTCAGTATAGGTGACACATCTTTCAACCAGCCGAGATATCAGCCTTGACGGTTTTGCTTGACAGTTTCCCTCAAAAGAGTAACAATATCAGGCTAATTGTGGCAGCCTGTCTTCCATCTGTCTGTCTATGATGTTGATAACGCATAATTGTGTGCTCGGTTTAATCATACATTTGTCTATTTGGACTATGTCTGCCATAGTCACTTGTGAGATATCGACCAAATCTCTTTCCTCTTTTTCCTTTAAATCAAGCGAGATTTTTTCCATATTCATTTGAATCAATGCCTCAACACTACTTCCACTATCAATGCCTAGCAGATTACCATCTATAGAACTAAAGGCCTCTTCCAAGGAATTTGTTACCCTTTTGGCTTGCAGCTTGCTTTTCGAGATGTTGTGCTCCCATTATTTCAATAGAATGTTTCCTCTGGTCTTCTCCGAAATGATGAACCTGGGAGTACTTCCCAAATCCCTGTTGTTTGTGGATATCACAGCCTCTTGGAAGGTGACCCATGCTGCTCCAGCTTCCCTTTCTCTAGTAGATAAGTTCTATGAAACCTGGTTGACTAGCAAACAATTGTCCCAGATCGCTTCTACCTTGGCGAGTAAATTTTGTTGGGCCATAGAGACTCTGCTCCGAATCTCCATCGCCTGGGATTGGAACATCCCAATATTTATCACTTTTCTTTCGGTGATATCCACCCTAGCCTGTAGCTGTTCGAGCAATCGTGGCATGGCTGCTACTTTATGCATTCCGGATTGAATGACGATCTTATACTTGGTGGTTATGTCATCTTTTTCATTGTCGTTGGAGTCATCAGAATAATCCACCAATTCGGCCTGCAAAACATCAGAAACGAATGACCAATTCGGGACCGAGTCGATACTTCGAGGCGAAGTATCAATGACATTGTCTGAACCTTGTCTCGAAACCTCTACATTGGCCTTGGATGCTTTTCACGGGGCCATGCCTGGAGATTCTGCTTTATCTCTTCTGCGATAAAAATATGTATACATACAAAAGTTAACTCACTGAGAAAATGTGCTCTGCGTAATATGAAAATGCATTTTTTATAATGAACCATAGCTCTTATATATATTCGAAAACTCGGTACCTTTCAGAATAGGTCTGTCAAATCATGTTTAGAAATAAATTTTTCCATAAAAATATGATCTTTATTCGTCGATTTGCCCTATTTCCTAATTAATGCCATAAATTTTGGCGGTTTGAAATGTTAGTTGGTGCATGGAAGAAATAAGGCCACCTCGTAAAATGTGCAAGCATCAAAACACAGGATATATTGATTTAGCTTAATTAATCCAGTTTTACAAATGTTAATTTATTTTTTCTGTACTTGTTGTATCGGAATTTTTTCTTTAACTCTTTGAACCTCTAACCCCCGAATTTGCAATGATCAATTTTGGTTAACAAAACCGCAATTGTGATTAGGCGCTTAATTGACTTCGTAATTACTTATATTCTCCATATCTCGACTCAGATCTTCGAAGGTAAGTTTCAGGGAAGTTTGCATGTCGAGTTGTGAAACTATGAGATCACGATATACGACTTAATTAAAAGGGAAGATAAACTTGGATTAAGTGATTAATTAATTATGTTCACATTCTTATCGTGATTTCGCGAGTCGGGGCTTAGACAGTGTAACTTTTAAAAAAGAAAACGTTGAGTGGCGAATTGCCGACAGAAGGTTACCATGGTTTAGCTTTTACTTTTAACCTTGACACAGGTTACTAAAATAAACACTTCGTGGTATCAGCTATCGGGGCTATGACAATAAACTTTTGGATTTGGTGAATGCCGAGGTACGAAAACCTGATGACGTTTAATCATGGTTTAGGAAAACTTTACTCTCGTTACTGCCCTGGGTGAAAAATTAAAACGATTTCATCGTTTCGTCGCTCGGGATGTGTGAACTATGTGATTTATAGCATCCAACCTACAAGATCCCGAGGTAGAACAAAAAGAGAAAACATTTTTATGAAAGGTAGGACTCACCTCGAGAGTACAATAATCATCGTTGTCTGCGTGATAAAGCTTCAGAGATTTTGAAACCACAGACGAAAAATACGAAAACCATCTTTTGATTTCGAGCATTAAAAATGAAATTTGTGATGGGCTAGAAAAAACAAAGGTATCTCCAACATAGGCTCCAACTAGGGATCCCGCTTTCTTGTAAGGCGGGAAGAACAATAGACCATGTGCCAATATTGGGTAAATGGAGTCAATAGCTTCAATCAGGCTAAAAGGTTCCTGAGAACAGGGTATCGAAGGGGGAAAGAGACTTCATTCTTTATCTTGAAAATCTTTTTCAAACTTAGATACTCTTTTTAAACTTAGTTGTAGTCCCTTTCACGACTTTCCCTTTCCCGCTACTAAATTCAGGTCTTCTTTAAGACAATCAAAACAGTTCTAGGAGACCCAACAGATCTTGCGGCTATCAGCTTGAATCAAAAGAAGAAGATTATATGTTTTTAATTGGGAAGTCCAGTCTGAACTTGGAATGTAGATCAGGTTTTTAAAAAGAATTGGTTACCGGAGTAGAGTGATATTCATGCATAACAGCCTTACAGATATCTTAGATATTACTTCACTGCCAGTGAGCCTATTCAGTACCCCGGTGAAGTTATCTGGCCCCTTTTACTGAATTTCCTTTCACCACTTTGGAATATATTCATGCATTTAAATGATGAGACGAGGGAAATCATTTCTGAATTTCCTTTCATCGTCTCTTAGACTAGGTGGGGGCAATCATTTTTGAATTTCCTTTCACCACCTGTCTTAGAATTTTCTTTTTAGAGCACGAAGATGGGGGCAATCAATTTGTATCAGGGCTAATATCTGTGTAATATTTTGCTTTATAGGTCTGTCAACTTACTTTGATTACTCGGTACCAACCTTCCCTTAACCTTCACAACACCTTCGTTCTTAGGGAAAAAAGGGAAAATAACTTTCTTAGGGCATTCTATTTGAGCAAGCTTCAATCCTCTGATGTCGTTGAAAAACCTAGGAAAGTTAGGATCACTTTAAACGTTCCTTCATTTAGCAGGGGATCGAGTATTTGTGAATACCCACTTTCTTTCCACAATCTACTTTGAAGCTCACGAGGTTGAAATGACAAACTCTTATCCCTTCTTATATGAAACAGAAAGATGGTGACTTTTTAAAAGGTAAACCCGAAGATAGAAAGGATGCCAGGTAGTGACTTACTGACTGAAAATACAAAGGTCAAACATTCAAAACTGACTCTTGTAGATATTTTAGGGGATACTTTACTTTGACTGACTTCTTTTAAATTGGATGAATCATTTAATTTGTCTTAATTTTTTATAGACTATTAAACCAAGAAACAACTCTGTTATTTATCAGTTCAGCTGATGTTGCTATTTGAGTGAGGTTACCTTAGTTTTCTTTAATAGCCCTTTAGAACATTTCTTTTGGGAAATCTCATCTTTACCTATTCATTTCAATTTCTTTGCACAATATGAAATTTCTTAGGTATCACCTGTTTAAGCCGATTTATTTTTGACACCGACTTTCAGTTTACTTCTCCTGCTTGTTTTGTATGCAGCTGGAATCCTATAAGAGGAAAATATGAATATTATCGGGGCTATCTGAAATGTGTTGAAAGTTCATGAACGAAAAAAGAAAATCAAGAGCAATGTTTTAAATGAAAAATATATATATGTACACAAAATATATATAAATTTATTTATTTATTTTTATTTATTTATTATTATTTTTTTTGAAAATCTGGCGACTGTTACATCATATAATGATTCAGATACCACCTATTGACAGGGGCGTTGAGGACTTCACCATCTATATTTTCCAATAGGAAAGAATTTCTTCCTTCCAAAGCCGAGACCCTAAATGGCCCATACCAGAGGTGGTCAAATTTACCATGTTTTGTTGCTTATTCCTTTCTTGCATCCCACCTTAACACTAAATCACCTGGGAGGAAATATCTATCCTTTGATTTGCAGTCAAATAATGCCTTCATGTCATCTTGGTACTTCTGCATCTTTTCATCTACTTTGACTTTATGCTGTTGAACCTCGATTAGTTGATTTATCCTTCTGGTGACATGATTTGGTTCTTCATTTTTATCTTGCCATAACTTCATCACTGGGAGCGCTAGGTTTATAGGTAGCACGGCATCGGTCCCATATACCATCTGAAAAGGTGAAATACTGATTGACCTTTTTGTGCTTATGAGATTCGCCCACAATGCGTATTTTAAGTGCACATGCCAAGACCTTTTATTTGCATCCAATACTTTCTTGATTATATTTACCAGGCTCTTGTTAGATGATTCAGCCAATCCGTTTCCCTGTGGGTAATATGTTGTGGAAT
>JASDQU011404552.1:53081-70455 GCA_032191745.1 Picea mariana
TAAGCTGTAGCTGTCCAAGTGTGATGCCCCCCACAGATTCCCTCATGAAATTCATCTATAACCCGCCGAGTTTCTGATTCGACTAAACAGACTAGCAGGAAACCGAGTGGATCTTTCCAATATAGCTGACTTTCAGTGATACAATATTTAACTGCATGGATTTTTAAAGTCCTGGATTTAGATGGTGATAGCTCATTTGGGAATTTTAGAGTTAGCAGGTATGACACTATGTATCTGTACCCACCCGACGATATGAACTTCTCTTTGATCTTGTTTGGACCTGTTTCCTCATTCAGCTCGTTTAGTTTCATGTCTTCGTCGCCTTCCTGTAGACAACTGATATCTAGGGCTCTGAAATTCGACTCAGCTAAGAGTTTGGCCAGGCCTTTCCCTTTTATCAATTTGGTCAGTTTGACTTCCAAATCAAATTCTTGGATTTTGGCGAGCCATCGCCCTCTTTTTCCATCGTTGTCTGGTTGTACCGATATATCTTTCACAGAATTGGTAGGCACGTACACAATTATCTTTGAGTGTAGTCCATATGTTCTGAATGCCTTTAATGCTTTTACCATGGCATAAGCCTGTTTTTCTATTATATCATACTTCAGTTCTGCGTCTCTAAGGCTCTTGCTGAAAAAGGTGATCGGTTGTTCGAATCCTTCTTCGTTCTTTTGTAGGAGCACCGTGATGATAGTGTGTTCGGAGGCAAATGAGAAAATAAGAAAATCTTTCAGATAGTCTGGGCTCACTAACATAGGTGCCTCGCTTATGACTCTCTTAATATGTGCAAATGATGCTTTGGCCTTAGTTTTCCATTTTACTTCACTGTCCTTTTTCAACATACCTGTGATCAGTTTTACAATTTCAGCGAAATTTAGGATAAATCTTCGTAAAAAAATTATTTTACCTAAGAAAGATTGAATTTCTTTTACATTTCTGGGAACATTTATAGTATCCATTGCTTCAATCCTCTTAGGATCAATCCTGATCCCATCCCTAGATATGATATGACCCAAAAGCTTACCTTCCTGCATGGCGAAATGTGATTTCTTTGGATTTAAAGATAGACCAAACCTGTGGCATTTTTCGAAAGTCTGTTTAAGATGTATCAAGTGTTCTTCGTTGGTTTTAGAGAAAACCATCAAATCGTCGAGATAAATGACTACAAACTTATCCATTTCACCGATGAAAGCGATTTCCATAGCGCACTGGAACGTGGCCCCTACATTCATCAAACCAAACGACATTTTATCATACATGAACATACCCCATGGTGTGGTGAAAGCAGTTTTTTCTCTATCTTGTACATTCATGGCGATTTGATTATAACCAGAGAACCTGTCAATCATAGACATTCAGTTAGCTCCAACTACCTTTTCTAACACATGGTCCATTTTGGGCAGTGGATAGTTTTCCTTGAGAGATGACTTATTAAGATTCCTGAAATCCACACACAGTCTGATTTCCCCGCTCTTTTTCCTGACCGGGACCAGGTTTGCTACCCAGTCTGAATATCTTAGAGGTAATATTATTTTCGCGTCTAAAATTTTCTTATATTCTTTTTCGATCATGGGTAACAAAATGGGGTTGATCTGTCTAAGCTTTTGCCTAAAAGGTTTGACCCCAGGTTTTATAGGTATCTTATGATCAATTACGGAAGTTTCGTATGTCTTTAACTCATCATAAGACCAGGGAAAAACATCCTTATACTGTCTGAGTAGGTCTTTATATTTACTTTTTACTTCGGGAGGGAGGAACTTGGATATTTTTACCATCCTGGATTCTTCTTTGGTTCCTATATCGCAGTCCTCCACTTCTTTTGGTTGGGGTTGTAAGGTGGATTTCATAGGTATGTCGTTTTGATCAAAAAGTCTTTCTAAAGGAATCCTTTCGGAATATAGTTGTTTTTAAGGAATATCATATGATGATCCACGATTTTTTCTCGGAAAGCTTCAGGATCCTCCCCTTCTTGCATGATCCATATCGGGTCGTTTTGATTTTCTTGGTCTGCGTGAGTTTCAGAGAATTCACCCATTGCTTCAAGAAATTTCTTGATTTGTTCGTCATCCTCAAAGACCTGCCAATGCTGGATATTGTCTGGTATAGATGGTCTATGTATGATTTCTATGTGATACTTCAATTTGAAAGTTGTGGGAGGAGAGAAGGTTGAAGTTGATTTAGCCAATGCATCAGCATGTAAATTCTCTACACGCGGGATAAAGTGGACATTTACGGACGAGAAAAAGTTTTCCATGAGATCCCAAGCACAATTCATGTATGATCTTAATCTGGGATGCTTGGCTTGGTACTGTCGGTTTATTTTTTTGACTATTAACTCTGCATCTCCGTATACCTCTAAGTTATTTATCTTTATCTTCTTGGCAGCCTCTAATCCTAAGACCAACACTTCATATTCACATACGTTATTAGTGTAATCTATATCCCACTGTAGTCTGTAGGAAAAATGAACCACGAACTTTCCTTTGGGAGCCACTAAAAGCATTCCCGCACCAGCCCCTTCACAAGATGATGCATCGTCAAAATACATTTTCCATACACCGGTGCTACATAGATCCTCTGTCATATAACTTGACTCTTTCTGCTCTATATCATTTTCCTCCAGACAACCATCTAAACCATCATCGAAAGATAAGATACAATTTCCTAAATCTTGATCCGCAATATAAATAGGGAAATTGTTCAGGTTTTGAGGGTCGCTTACCATATAGGCTAATCTCGTTTCTCTGTACAACCGAGTAAACTGACCACCAAACACATGAATTATGGTGAACGTCATATCCAATTGAAGAGAACCCCCCAGCTTGGCTCCCCATGACCTAGACAACAGTAAGCCATACTTAGGGGGGATATCTGCGATAACCACATCCATCAGGATACTCTTAACCGGGACCTGTGTCAGGGTAACTACTAAGTCCTTTATCAGTCCCATACACTTAACCCTTCTTGAGTCAAAAGAGTAAAGGTCTCCATAAGGTCTGGTGATCTGGAGACCCAATTTGTCCATAATAATCTTAAGCATTACATTATGGGAGGCTCCAGAGTCTAACATGCAATTATGTAGCAATTGATCATATACATTTAGAGTGATATAAAAGGGAGCAATAGTATCTTTGGCCCCTTCAAAATGCGGGCCAAAAGTGATGCTAGGTTTGTCATCTTCCAAGTTTAAGACGTCAGACTAGCTTTCTAGCTCTGACACACCCATCACTTTGGTTATCTGCTTCCGATAAACGGGGTTTTTTGCTAATTCTACCAGAGGGATTTGTATCTTAATTTTATTTATCTCGTTTTCAAAACTGAAAGTTCCGCTCACCTTGTCTGTTTCTTTGGTTGAGAATTCTGAATCCTTCCTTTCCGATTTATTTGTCTAGATCACTTTATTACTCATGGTCCTAGTTGAAGACGTAATTTTATTAGCCGTTTCGGTTCCTTGTGCTTGGGTCTCAACTTTTTCCACTTCGGATTCTTGTTTGCTTACTACTTTCATTTTGTTGTTGGGTAATAAGTTCTCTTCCAGAGTAGGTTCATAATTTTGACCTCTTTGGAGGATTTTCTTGGGTTGAGCAGTTGAGATGGGCTTACTCTTATATCTTAAGTTGTACTTAGGTTGAATCTCAGCCATTATCATCTCAGTTTCTTGTTGAGATTCACAAAGGTCAATATGATCACTTTATTCACCCTTATTCGACGGTTGTTGAGTGCTTAGAGATTTCTCATAATCTTCTCTAGTTAGATACGGTTGTTTGTAGTCATCACCGAAGTTCGTGACATCATTATCGAAATCTCTGAAATCTTGGAGATCGTTCGCTCCTATAAAATTTTCGCTCTTTAAGGGAGCTTGTAATTTTTGATCTTCGTTTTTTATTTGTCTTTGCTGGTTCGGGGGGTTGGGGTTCCTCTTGAAATCCTTTTTGGGGAAAGAATCAACTTTGGCCTGTTCGAGCTCCATTCTGGATATTTTATTAGACAGTTCTTTAATTACTCTGTCCATATCTTCTACCCTGTCATTTATGGATCTATTAGACCCTGACGGACCAGCTTTTTCTCTAAAGCATTTAGTTTCTCGGTTTCCCATTTCTACTTTATCTTTAAGCTTACCCGAAGCCATCATATTAGACTCGATTTCTACCGCATCGTCCTGCATTCGGTTTAGGGTGTTTCCCCTTCTTTCTCGCAAAAGGAGTGCAAAATCCGGTTCAAAAGCCCCGGCGAAAGTTACTTTGGCCGCGGGTTGGGACGATTTAACCTTGGCTAGGATTTTGTTATACAGTTTGTTGAATCTTTGAATAAATTCCATGACTGTTTCTGAATTCTTTTTTCTTAAAGACCCAAATTCGGTTAAATAATATAGATGGTCTTTTATCTCGCCCCATTGTCTGAGGAAAGCATCTTCCAAAGCGTCATAAGACAAGATAGATGCTGTAGGTAGTCTTTGAAACCAAGTTCGGACTTGGCCTTTGAAGGTTTGGTCAAAAAGTATTGAATATATGTCCTCATGTTTGATACCTACGATATCTGCGAATTGATCAAAGAAATTAATGTGTTCGGCCGCGGTCAGATCCCCTTCCCTAGTGAATTTTGGCAAATTTTTTATATAGTTTTCGGGAAGGTCGTGCAGAGGAATGAGCAATACTAAGGGAGCGTATCTTGCTGCAACTTTCGCAAACACTCTATGAGGGGGGGTAGGCCCTTGGCCTCCAGCTCCTCCTACAAGAGCTCCTCCCCCTCCTCCTCTGGTGGCTGCCATTGTTATTAGTGGAAAGTCATAAAGGGGGTTTCGGAAAATTAAAAGTGAATCTTTATTTTCTTCATGAAGAGGAAAATCCGGCGATGAATGATAAGGAACACGAGGACTTAGTTCCTCAGATTTGCAAGAGACAAAATCAGGAGAACCGACGGGTGTGGAAACTGAATGTGTAACACACTCTTCAGAAATAGGTGGGGTCAGGAAATTTAACCGAAGGAAAAATGGTATGTCAACTGTTGACGAACCTTCAAGAGGGTTCTTTCTTTTCTGTACTAAGGGGATTGTCAGATGAATCTCACTCCTATCCTCGAAGAAATTTGACGTCAAATATTTAGTGTCAGAGAGAGGACTGAGCAAAGTTGAGGGTTCAAAAGAACTCTGAGTCTTCAGTTGTGGGGTTTTAAGTTTGTAAACTGCAGCGGTTGGCTTAAGAGAGCCTCTCACCTTTAGAATATTCTCGGGATTGTTAACGGGTGTAATCTTCTTACCATCCGGGTTTTGTCTAGTATTCATTCGACCGGATGCCAGTTTATTATTCATGGAGTCGCCAAGTGAAAGATTAGAAATCCTTAAAAAATGTGTGTACTCTTTGTTCACTATCAAAGGGTAACACTTTCAACGAAAAACAAATGTCGTTTTCCCAGGGAAAAAGATTTTGTAACTTCGGTCCCTGGCAACGGCGCCAGAAAGATGTTCCAGATTTTGTACTTAAGGCTTAGAAGTACAGTGTCTAGGCATCCAAAAGTGGGTAAAGGGTAGGGAAGAGAGAAATGTCAACCTTCGGCAAGGGAAACTAGGGAATATTTCTGCGTTGGTGTTGTCTATCTTCCAACTGTTCTTGGACGGTTATATCCTGTTCGACTGCTGCCCATGAACGTTCGAGTTCAACCCGGGTAGTAGCTGTTTTGAGAATAGTATCGAAAAGGTTTAAGGCAATGTGTGTTTGATTTGATAATCCGGGTTCGATATTGGGCTATGTTGGTACAGGGACAGTCATGGAGGAACAGTAAAAATAAGAAAACTTCAGAGGGAAATTAAGTGTTGTCTCAATTCGATCAAAATAAAAGAGAGTTTACGGTTTCAGGAATAAAATAGGGGTGCAAATCAAAGGATCTTTCCTGTAACTGAGTTATATATTAATAAAATGTATGAGGTGGGAGAAAAACATTTATCTTTCTATCAAGTAAGGCTCCTATCAAGGGAGAATCTCACGTATAGACAGAGGAAGAAAAATGTGAGGAAATGACCCGATGAAGCATAAAATATATATAGAATTATGAAAGTGTTGACTAGTCTTACACCTGCTGATAGCTGGTACAAAGGAAAAACAGTAAACAATTATAGAAAACCAAAATTCATTCGCTACAGTAGAGGTTGTACTAAATTATAGCGAAGCATTCATCAGATAAGAATATGAAATGAAACGAAAAATGAGATACAAGAAAACAAACTCATAACACAGTCATGACGGAATTGAGAATCTTCAGATTTGATTTGTATTAACTCTCAAAGTGTAAAAACTTTGTTACAATTGACACAAAAAGGTCCAGCCTCTGTACTTTCTTTCTATGGTATATTTATACAGTTTTACAAAAAAAATGGAATCTCAATCGTTACAAAAATTTTCAGTTATGATAGGGAGGAGGGAAATCACTCCATTTCTTCTTCTCTATCTTCACTTGGTGCTAGAAGTTTGTCCTCGCACGTGCTCAGTATAGGTGACACATCTTTCAACTAGCTGAGATATTAGCCTTGATGGTTCTGCTTGACAGTTGCCCTCAAAAGAGTAACAATCTCGGGCTAATTGTGGCAGCCTGTCTTCCATATTTCTATCTATGATGTCGATAGCGCATAATTGTGTGCTCGGTTTGATCATACATTTTTCTATTTGGACTATGTCCACCATAGTCACTTGTGAGATCTCGATCGAATCTCTTTCCTCTTTTTCCTTTAAATCAAGTGAGATTTTTGCCATATTCATTTGAATCAATGCCTCGACACTACCTCTGCTATCAATGCCTAGCAGATTACCATCTATAGAACTAAAGGCCTCTTCCAAGAACTTTGTTACCCTTTTGGCTTGCAGCTTTCTTTCCGAGATGCTGTGCTCCCATTATTTCAATAGAATGTTTCCTATGGTTTTCTCCGAAATGGTGAACCTGGGAGTACGTCCCGAATCCCTATTGTTTGTGGCTATCACAGCCTCTTGGAAGGCGACCCATGCTGCTCTAGCTTCCCTTTCTCTAGCAGATTAGTTCTTCAAAACCTGGTTGACTAGCAAACAGTTGTCCCAGATCGCTTCTACCTTGGAGAGTAAACTTCATTGGGCCACAGAGACTCTGCTCCAAATATCCATTGCCTAGGATTGGAACATCCTGATATTTATCACTTTGCTTTTGGCGATCTCCGCCCTATCCTGTAGTTGTTTGATCAAATCCTTTTGTTGGCTCGCTTGCATCTGACCATCCCGGACCACCAGTTGTACTTGCTCGAGCTTAGTCTTGAGTAGCTCTATCTCGTTTCTATTGGCCAACCTGGCCTGCTCTATTCCTATGCTTGCCTGGTCTTTGGAAGTCTCTGTTGCTGTGGCTAGTCTGGCTTCAAGGGTCTTGATGAGGCGATTTTTTCGTTTATGCTGGTTTTTCAAAAGCCCAACTGAAAATTGATTCGCCGAGGCATATGCTCCTAATGTCCCTGCTATTTTAGTCACGAATTGTTCATTCTTCTTGTCCTTCCCATCAGTTATGACTTTGTACTTCTTGGCTGTCGACTCCCCTTCCTGATAAAATTCTCTCTTTACCACTGCTTTTCTCTTCTTATAGAAGAAAAACTCATTTGGAGGGAGCTCTTCCACCCTTATAGGCCTCAACTCTTCATTGAAGATCCACCCTGTGTCAATATTTCCCTGAGTCAATTGCAAAGGGGTAACCGATCTGATAGGATCTCCGATTTGTTTCACTGATGGTCCTAGAATAGTAACCGGACTCTACTTCTTCGGTGGGTTGGGAGTCTTTATCTCTGCTTTCGACTTTTTAGTTTGCTCTCCCTCGTCCTGGTGTTTTTCTTGATCGGGAGTCGCATCCTTAGAGCCTTCGACATCTTTTTGTTTCACCTCCGTCGTACTTGGACTCTCACCCCGCAACGCTGCGGGAAGGCAACTGCGTCGATGTTCTTGGAACTTCAGAACATCGGCTCTCTCCTCTGGTGCCAAGGTTTGTATCCGAGCTAGAATCTCGGTATAAGACCTTGCGCCTCGGAAAATGTCATCCGAGGGTGAATTCTCGTGCTCAAATCTCTTGAGCCTGCAACTAGACAAATGATTTCTCACAACCCTTTGTGGATCGTGCTTCTTGTATTCAATGAGGACCAAATTTAGGTCTTCCAGGGCTGCTGCCTCAGCTTTGGCATGCCTGAAATCTAATAAAGAATATGAATTTAAATGAATAGGAAAAGGTGGCCATACCTTCTTTGAGTATCGCTTAAGCTCCTTGCTTATACCACCGATTACTGTTTGTCTAGCAACCTCACAACATGCCAGCTTGTCGAGAATGAATAATGGCAATGCATGTGGGGGAACAGAAGCCCCAAAAACTCTGAGATATGAAAATTTGGCTTCTACATACCAGTCGGCTATGCTTCTCAGATTTGTCACTATACTATTTGAGATCCTGGGTGGCGGGTGACCGAAAATAGCAACATGCAGAGTCACCATCACCCAGTTGAAGATTTCATATACGAAATTTGTCGCTTTGTTTTACCACAATTTCGCATGATAAACGTGGATAGGCTCATCTTCTACTTTGGTCCAACTCCATCTCATTAAGGGAAATGGTGTTAAAAAAAACACGGTGTCCATAATGTATGCAGACATGAAAAATGAAGACGCCTTTTCGCTCTCTTTCTGCGCGCGATACTCTGTGACCCGACTGGTCAAGCTATCAGACAACATTTTTGCCTAGTCGAAGGAACTGCCTTCGGCGACTCGAAACATTAGAGGCACCCATGGAAGAAAAAAATGTGAGGTGTCCTCTCTCCCGTATAACCTGCATGTCATCATAGCTACATACTTGTACTGCAGTTCTAAGGAAGCTATTGAATATATGTCGTGGTTGTCAGCCCTGAACTTTGCGGTGTGCGAAACCTAATCTTTTATTAATATGGACATGGTTTTATCATACTGTACACATTCCTTCTGTTTGAACTCATCCAAGAATTCAACGCCATATGTATAGTCAGACATTGTGGGAAGCTTATACATGGCTTGCAGATGTTCAGGCCTGAAAGTTTCGATGGTGACCTTCTACTCATTCATGATGGTTCTGTTTGGTATGTCCACATGGTCTAATGCCCATCAGACCATGTCATAATATGGAAGCAATCGTGGCCTGGCTGCTACTTTATGAATTCCAGATTGAATGACGATCTTATACTTGGTGGTTATATCATCTTTTTCATTGTCACTGGAGTCATCAGAATAATCCACCAATTCGGCCTACAAAACATCAGAAACGAACGACCAATTCGGGACCGAGTCGATACTTCGAGGTGAAGTATCAACGACATTGTCCGAACCTTGTCCCGAAACCTCTACATTGGCCTTGGATGCTTTTCGTGGGGCCATGCCTGGAGATTCTGATCTAGCTCTTCTGTGATAAAAATACGTATACATACAGAAGTTAACTCACTGAGAAAATGTTCTCTGCGTAATATGAAAATGCATTTGTTATAATGAACCACAACTCTTATATATATTCGAAAACTCGGTGCCATTCAGAACAGGTCTGTCAAATCATGTTTAGAAATAAATTTTGCCATAAAAATACCATATTTATTCATCGATTTGCCTTATTTCCTAATTAATGCCATAAATTTTGGTGGTTTGAAATGTCAGTTGGCACATGGAAGGAATAAGGCCACCTCATAAAATGTGTAAGCATCAAAACACGAGATATATTGATTTAGCTTAATTAATCCGGCTTTACAAATGTTAATTTATTTTTTCGGTACTCGTTGTATCATAATTTTTTCTTTAACTCTTTGAACCTCTAACCCTTGAATTTGCGATGATCGATTTTGGTTAACAAAACCGCAATTGTGATTAGGCACTTAATTGACTTCGTAATTACTTATATTCGCCATATCGTGACTCGGAGCTTCGAAGATAAGTTTCTAGGAAGTTTGCATGCCAAGCTGCGAAATCACGAGATCGCGATAATACGACTTAATTAAAAGGGAAGATAAAATCAGATCAAGTGATTAATTAATTATGTTCACATCCTTATCGTGATTTCGCGAGTCGAGGCTTAGACAGTGTAACTTTTAAAAAAGAAAACGTCGAGTGGTGAATTGCTGACAGAAGGTTACCATGGTTTAGCTTTTACGTTTAACCTTGACACGGGCTACTAAAATAAGGACTTCGTGGTATCAGCTATCGGGGCTACAAAAATAAAATTTTGGATTTGGTGAACACCGAGGTGCAAAAACCCAATGACGTTTAATCATGGTTTAGGAAAACTTTACTCCCGTTACTACCCTGGGTGAAAAATTAAAACCATTTCACCATTTCGTTGCTCAGGACATGTGAACTACGTGATTTATAGCATCCAACCTACAAGATCCCAAGGTAGAACAAAAAGAGGAAACATTTTTACAAAAGGTAGGACTCGCCTTGAGAGTACAATAATCATCGTTGTTTGCGTGATTTGACGAAAAATACGAAAACCATCTTTCGATTTCGAGCATTAAAAATGAAATTTGTGACGGGCTAGAAAAAACTAAAGTGGCTCCAACAGAGAGTATGAACCGTTGGATCACTCTATGTTGGGAACATATCATGACCGTCGAATTTCCTAACTACAAATGCATACTAAATAAACACACTAAGAAACACACTTTTACCTAACGACACATTATACCAAGTAGATCTTAACTAACTCCTAAGTGTCGAAATATCCTAATGCAATATTAGGAATAAGGGTAATAACAAGACCAACACCAACCAAGGATTGGGGGGAAACCCCTAGCATGGGACAACCCCCAACAGAGGGAAACCAGAAAAATGGTAACCAAAATATCCAACGGTGCAATAATAATGCCTAGCCACGTCAAGGGATAAGCAATAACCTTAGAACTAATTTCCTTTGCGCACTATGTGGCGATTATGGAAATTATACCCACCACTTCCCTCAAATTGATAATTAAAAATAGATAAAATAAACCATGAACACACAAATACCCCCTGCACCACAACCTCCCCCACAAATACCACAAAATTATCTGCAACCCCAGACACCATCTGTCTTGTAAAACCTAATTCCTCATTAGGGAATCATCAATACTCAAAAATGAGATACCCTTAACCCACAACAGATGGGGGAGTAACCTAACCCATGTCAAACTCAACCTAGAAACTCTACAGACCATATAATTCTTCTCGCCACTGAAGAGGAGATTCTACTACAAAATCACAGTCATCAGTATGGTATGCCTCCTTACTCAAATTTGACCACATCGGACTCACCCCAATCACCAGTAGGAAAACCTTTGATAATACCCTTTCCTATCATAAAGACCACCACCTGAGAACCCTGCACACCTATGCGTAGGAATGTACTCAACACCCATGTTAGGGAAGCACACAAGTATGTCATGATCGATGAGTTGGCTCAATCCCCATCTGCCATGTCTATTTTATAGGTTCTCCAAACAGGTCATTCACAATGAAAGGACTTTCTCTCATAATTGGGGGTATTCGACCCATCAGAAACTCATTTGATCACTTTTGATTTGAATAATTTTGAACCACACCTCCCCTCTTTGGTCTCTTTTCGTATTCTAGTCAAAATTTAAAACCGAACAGTACATCGATGCATCATATAAGAAGGGAAATATACATGAATTATGTCCAAAGTTGTATCGAAACAACTCAAGTCACCTTAGCTCATCCCTTCAGCCATTACTCTTCGAGCATATGATGGCCTCCCATCACAAACCAAAGGCCTCTCCCAAAATGTTGCAGTTGAGCTAGGGGGGCAAATGATTCTCATCTATTTCAAAGTCAGCGATGCCCAATTAGAATATAACATCTTGTTTGGACGAAGCTACATGTACACCATGAAATTTGTTTCCTCTTTTGTGTTTTTCATCGTGCTCTTCCCTCACAATGGGAAGATAGTCACCATTGACCAATTAACACACTATGAACCCAATCATTTAGGGAGAATAGACAACATACTCCCTCTCATACAAGCTATCTCTAACCTCTTTCTATTCATTAATGTCAGGCTAGGAATATTCCAAGACCCATCACTTATGGTATCTTCTCATGGAAGTACACCGCGCCTCCCTCCCACAAGTTCAACTCAAGTCTACGTAGTTTCATCAAATGGTGTTGATATCAACGAGGAAAACCCCACTAAAGAACACACACATCATCCTACCTCAGACACATCTACATCGCCAACCATTCAATAAATCCCACCAATGAATAGGAAAATACTTATTTGGAAAATGGTCCCTATGGTCATAACCCAAATACCATTCTTTTACCCACCACTAGGAGTCACAACATATCAGGTCGTCACTATGCTCACCTTTCCAAACATGGTGATTTTTATCCCAGTATGGTATTGTTGGCCCTTGATCAATTTTTGAGTAAATATTGGTCATGTTTGACCAATTTTGGGACTTCGAGAGGATGGTCGAAGATGGAGCGCCCAGGTGGAGCGGAGATCGTGGGATATCACTTGTTTTGTGGACCCAACAAGGGGTTCATTAGGGATTTTTTATTAGGGTTTTGGGATGTCGGCCCATGGGTTTAACCATGATCAGGCCTTGTTGTAATTGTATAAATAAGTAGTAGCTAAGCGATGTAAAAGTAGTTACGAGTAGATGCTTAGTGAAAGAATGTGTTAGGGCTTACAGAGCTAAGTGAAAGTGTTTTGTAAGTTTATTTGTGCACATATATCATATGTAAGTGCTTTGTGCTACTAAGGAGTTGGCTTTGTGCCTTGAACTAGTTTTGGGAAGGAGGATCTAGTGTGAAACTCACAAATCTTCTATCCTCTGCAGAGTTAGGCTCTGTGGCTTTGTGCACAGGAGCAGATGAATGTAAGAATCTTGAATACTAATAAAGAAGAAGAAGAATTAGGTGGATGTAGCCCCACACTAGGGTGAACCACGTATATCATGTGTCTTGATGTGCTTTGTGCGATGTTGTTTATGTGGTTATTTTCTTAGTGTTATTGTTGTTATGAATAATGAATACATCCGATGTTGTATCTTAGTGATTAATGGAGTAAATGAATGCTAGATCAGAGCTAATGCTATGTGCTAGGTTATTGGAGGTGTTAGATCTTGATTGTTACTGCGATGATCTATTATAAGGGTTAATCTGTGATGTAAATGAGAATCATAACCTAATGCATAATGTTGGCAAAGTGCTTTGTTAAGTGTTGTAATCACAGATGTGTGTCCCAAATTGGTTGTAGACACTTGAGTTCGACAACCACCCTGCCTCTACCTCAGGTGAGACTTCATTTGCTTCACGGGTGTCACCGAAAGGGCCTGTAGTTAGGGTTTTGTTGGTGCATTGTTGAAGCATTGAACCCTGGGTCTGCCCCTGTGCCAACAAATGGTTCCATTGTTGGGACCTGAAACTATGATTGCTGGGAACTGAAGAAAAGAGAAATCTTTGTGCGTATATCTATTAATGTAGTGCGTAGTATTCTACTTGAATTG
Organism: Picea mariana; assembly: GCA_032191745.1. Taxonomy (NCBI): domain Eukaryota; kingdom Viridiplantae; phylum Streptophyta; class Pinopsida; order Pinales; family Pinaceae; genus Picea; species Picea mariana. The sequence continues at coordinate 66,589 of JASDQU011404552.1, forward strand.
CAAAGCTCTATGCTAAGAACAAAACCAAATATGAAAGAAAGAGGTAAGATCTTAAAGCTTTGTGATCTGGTAAAGGTAATATAAGTGGAAAAATTTTCTTCTAAAGTATGAATCTAGGTATGTTTGATATATTTTGTTCTAGCCTGAATGTTAGGGAACAGTTAGAAGAAAGAGTTGATCTGAATAAAATTGATAGAAATAGAGAAAAATATGTTATTCCTATGCATAGAAAGAATTTTTGGACTAATAAGTGGATGTAGGAACCTAGAAAGAATTTTTGGAGATTGCAGGTTCAGCAATGTGATCCTAGTGCACATTACAGAAGAGTCTGGGGCTCGTTTAAAAGAAATAAAGGATTGACATTATGTTATAATTGCATAATATCGAGACATATTGCTAAGGAATGCCCTGGTATAGGTCCTATTTGTCTTTGTTGTAAAGATATTGGTAATGAGGGTGAGTATTGTCCAAGAATGATTGCTAAAGTTAAAAATATGAACATAAGACAAGAGACTAAGGATATGTTAAAGAACCATACAGAAAAAGAGTCATAGACTATGTTAATATAGTTAAAAGAAGAAATGGATGATCATCGAGACATTAGTTTACCAGAGATCCTGAAAGAAAAACAACGCATAATTACAAGAATAGAAGATTTCGACATAGACTGTGTATTGGATGAAGAAACACATGTGAATATTATGCCAGAAAACACTTTGGAAATTTTGGGAAAGCCTGCTATGATGCCTTCATTGGGAAGGATAGGCTTGTTTAAAGGAAAGATGATAACCCTATGTGGAATATTTACTAATATACCTATGATTGTTCATGAGACATTGACTGAAGAAGAGTTTGAAGTCATTAAATTTATTGAGAACATCGCCCCTTTTCCACTTTTATTAGTAAAGACTTGGATTGAGAAGGATCATATCAGAAGGAAAGCAAAGGAGGAAGCTACAGAAAAGAAAAAGAAAGAACTAAGGGATCTCATAGCTAGAAGAATAGATTGATTGATCGAAGAATGAGAAGTTGAGTCGAAGCAGTAGAATGAAAGAAAAGTAGTTGTCAACTTTGAAAGAGCGTAAGAATAGTTGAAGGACCTATCCATGCAAGAAGAAAGTATGTCCACCCAGAACCTAGTAAGAAAAGAGGTATTATCGCTCAACCCTTTGAAAGAATATCATCAACACGAAGTTACCATGCTAAGAACATATAAGAATAAGAATGGAAAGAGGAATCCAGAGACTCGGATCATAGGAAAGAAAGAAAGGAAGCCCAGTAAGAAGAAAGCCAAGTTACAAAAACTATGGGAAGTTCCAGGAAAGTCTTCATAGAAGAGAGATCTGCAGAACATGAACCTTGTCGGAATAACAGAACCACAAAGAATGGGACTTCGCTACGGTGAATAAATATAATTGTTGGAGGCGCCTCGACCATTAGAATGACGCTCCAGAATGGCTAGAAATGTAGTTATTGCCGGAAATACCATCGTTGGAACGTTGGGACCACGCCATAACGGATGGATTCGTATTGATTGAGGCATTCCTACCCATTGGAGGAATTTATTATGACGCTTCTTATTTAACTCGTCGAACATTGTGCCAGGACCACTTTTTTCAAACCAATATATCCGAGATAACAAAGAACCCATTATATTGCATTGTTCTTTCTATACCTCGCCATCCGTTTTATTACCTCATTTTTCGTTCACCTACCCGATTTATTTTGTTACAAGTGTGAATGTCGAGTGAACCAAGCACGTTAGAAAATTCTGTACAGAAGATTCTTATAGACCTCATGACTGAGAGATTCATGTCTTTGGTAATACATGCATCGTTGACTCGTGGATTGCAAGCATCCCCATTGGCTGGATGGAGTTCTAGTCGCATTGCTGAGAAGCGAAGCAAACACCATGATGCTCTAGCTAATGCAAAGCATATATCGTCGGTATTTCTAGAGTACATACTACCTTTGGCTAATGCGGTGAATCACGAAATTATCTCACGTGATTTTGAGTACACGTTAATCACCATGTACATCTCAAAGGGGATATGCATTGTTGGACCCTAGTTAAGACACATCCCAACTTTGAAGAACAACGAATTCAACCTCGGATACTGGAAGAACTATGCGATGCTCGAACCACATAGGTATTTTATGAAGACAATTGGGAAGAAGCCACACATATTCTCCCAGTTGTGGTTAAAGGAGCTCGTGCAATCAATGATCCTGAACGTGATGAATATACCTCACTTTGGCCGACACCAGGAGGTTAACGCTTGCATTAAAATCCTCCTATCGTGCTATCATGAAGGCTATATATGGCTCGACAGGTGCATCACTATGGATTCAATGTTGATCCACTTGATCACAGGACTAAGCATGCAAGGACCGGATCCTCAGCGTTTCTACCCAGGGAAGACTGTAGATTGCTCCCTGACACAACGCATAAAGGAAGACTATGATGATGTAGAGAAGGGAAAGAGAGGCTACAAGGTAGCCTCCATCCAGAATGGCACAGTGCACCTATCTTGTCAGCTTATAGTTGGTAAGCTCTTCAGAAAGAACCATCCAACACAGGTCAGTATATTCGTAGTAGACTTTGCATGGAAGTGTGTAGAAGGAATGCAAATGAACTGGGTGAGCTACCTCATCAATGAGCTTTAGAAGGACTACCGTGAAGTGCAGGATCAGGGCTATGAGTTCCATTTTAGTTGGTTACTAGTACTGATTTCCTTCGTCACTTGACATATGACGAAAGGAGCAACATTTCCATAAGTTGATCCATCGGAGCCATTGGTCATGAGGTTCACCACCTTGTGGTATACAAATGACATGTAAAAGCAGTGGCAGTCGCACATTGTCTTCCATACTTACTACCAGTAGATGAAGTGTGCTATTGACACATTTCCATGAATGACCCTGAATAAACTGCACTAGTACAAACCACTAGCGAATTTTCGTGCAGATCAACACTTTATCTACATCACTGTGCACAGGGATGAAAGTAAGAAGGAACAACAGTCCTATTTTAAGATGACCGATGATGACATGGAGGAGATCACTAAAGAATGGCCAGTAGTGTTCCTTGTATCAGTGGAAGATCAAAAACGCTCCTACCCCGACATCATCGGAAGCCCCTTGGTCACCCAGGTTGAGCATGATGGGCAGACTAGTGCAAAGAAAAAGAAGAAAAAGGAGGAAGTGCAGAACATAGAAACTGATGAGGAGGACAACTCCTTAGAGGAAAGTAAGCCTGATTCACCCACAAGAGGAGGAGGAGACGAGGTGAACAAAGAAGGAGGGGAAGAAGGAGAAAATAAATACAAAGGTGAAGTTACACAGCCAAAGGATCCCCCTACATAGGCCAAAACATCAAAGAAAAGGAAGGTTTCCCTGTAGAAACCCCCAACAAGAAAGAAGACCCGAGCCAATAAGACTCAGTCAAATAATGTGCTCATAGTGGATGATGTCAATTTCATCATCGCAGTCATGGAGGATGCTTCAGAAGATATCTTCTAGAGACATGAAGAGAAAAAGAAACATTGTATGACAGAATAGAGAAGGAGGTCAATGACATACAAAACGCTATCCATTCAAGTCGCTCAGTACCTACTACGCCTTCTTCAGTGGAAATTGTAGAATTGGGGGATGACCCCACCAATTATGAAGATTGGAAGATGAAAAAGAGGCTCGACTTTGTCGAGCTCAAGAAGAAAATAAGAAGGATACAAAACCCGTGAAGCAAGAAAAGGAGGAGGTCTTAGAGAAACTTCGATTTGCGCAACAGGATAAAGATGAAATTAGGGTGATGTTCGAGGAGGACAAGGAGAAGATGCAGAAAGAAAAAGACTAGTTGCTTGTAGA
>JASDQU011404553.1:0-10580 GCA_032191745.1 Picea mariana
CAGATCTATCCTTTCTGAATCTACTGATTAGATCTAACCTTTCTAAATCAACGACTGTGATTTATTTCGTGGTTCAGGTTTTAGGAGTTTCAACTCTCAACCCTTGCCTTCTCCCATAGTGACAGATCTCCTGCCACATCTCCTCTTTAATCAACGGTGCTAATCGCTTCGCGATTCCGGACTTTGAGAGTCTCAAGTCTTAACTTTTAATTCCCCTCGAAGTATGTGGATTTCTCCCACGTGTCCACTTGAATCGGACGATCGAGGCTTACTTCGGGTCTTTACCCGAAATCCACAGATTCCTGCCACGTCCCCCTTAATCTTGTGGCTATGAATTAATTCAGGACTTTACCTGGAGTCCATAGATTTATGCCACGTCTCTTCTAGATCAAATGGTCCATATTCACTTCGGGTCTTCGGAGTTCGGCAGTCTCAATTCTCAACTGAAACCCCAGTGCGATTCACTCAGAGACGTCGATCCATCGACACGTACCCCTCCTGGCGATCAACGACTAGGACCTACTTTGGGTCTTTAGCGTTTTTCAACCAAGACCGGATCAATGACCTTCAGCTCCCTTCTCGATCAACTGTTGAGATTCCACTTCGGGACTTCGATGCTTTCACCCTCTACTTTCCTCCGAAGTATTTCGTACCCGGAGTGTTAGATCTGGCGCCACGTGTCCACCTTAAATCGACGGCTTTCGTCTGCTTCGGGACTTCGACCTTCGTACATCTCGAACTTCAAATCCTTCTTGCTTCATTTCTTTTGGAACGTTCTATCCGGATTTCACGATCTGATGACATGTGTCCTCTTTCATATCAATGACTCCCAGCTGCTTCGGCTGTTCGGGCTTCGACGATTTCAAACTCTTATCCATCGCATTCTCCTGGAGTGTTTTCACTCGGATTTCGGGATCGGTCGCCACGTGCCCTCTGGATCCGATGGTCCAAATTCTCTTCGGGTCTTTGGGTTTCTTTCACCCAAGGACAACAGATCTCTACCACGTGTCCCTTTCGATTTGATGGTTGAGATTCACTTCGGCTCTCCGGCTCTCCGGGCTTCGGGAGTTTCAACTCTCAACTGAAACTCTCGAAGTGATTTCTCCGGAGTTAATGATCTGCTGACACATGTCTCCTGGTGATCAATGGTCAGGATCTACTTCGGGTCTTTGGCGATTCTGCTCTCTCCTTGACCACAAGCTCTCGCTCAAGAGTTGTAGATCTTGCACCACTTGTCCCTCTTGGCGATGAACAGTCCCAATTCACTTCGGGACTTCGGGACCTTGGCCAGTCAACCCTCCCATGCACACAAACGTTAAAACTCATGCACTTTATCTTAGATCGAACGAATAACGTCCCTTTGCGCTTAGATCCGACGGTTAGGATCTATTCCTTCCCAACACTTCTCCTCTGCTTCCCTGGACGCTAATCTAACGGTCCAAAATTCTCCTCGCAACCGATATGATGACTATTGTCGCTCCTCCTCCTGAGCTTTTGACTTCTTCTTACTTGGAAGAGTTTGGTAAATGTTCAAAGGCATCAACCTTTGTTCCTCCTGTGAGTCCGGCTATCTTGGGTCCCGCCTTCACTCTTGAAAACGTTATCTCTTCTTAGATTTTTTTTATTCTCTCAGACTGACAGTACCAAGGGACTTCGTTACTCCACGGATTTCCAAAAGGGCTCACGAACACCCATCTCGCAACTATTCAGGGTCTGGTGGTCATGATCCGATGAATACCGAGGTGTCCGTCGATCGACGGTTCACACCAATTGCGGGGTCCCAACGTGCGTGCTCTTTGTCAGAGAGCTCAACCTCCGCAATCTGGAAGTACTTGCCCAACCTGGTTGAATCAGAGTCATTGATATTCCAGCCCGACGAGATCAATGACAATGGTGAATTGCAGGCCGTGAACTAACGCATCCGCTACTTTCACCTTCACGCCCTCGTAATGATTTCCCACCCTCGATCTTTGTTCATAGATCGACGGTTCATAGCGATTAGGGGTTCGAATTGACTATCATGCAATTTGACATCTCGAAGATTCGAGCTCCAAGGTTCCTAGACCCAGGTCATGTGGATCTTCAGATAACTTTTGGGCTATGATCCCCGCTCTTAGTCGGGTTTTTTTGGTTAAGGACTTAAGCGCAAATTCAAAGTCTCCTAGACTACTGGTCTGAAGGAAACACCTTCCCAACTCGCAGAGCTTTAAGCTCTAAATCAAGGCAAGGTAACTTGTGAGGTTACCGAAACGCTAGCTATGCCAAGAGGCTTGCTCCAACTCTTAGAACGGTGATGTAATTCCTTGGGGAAAGCGCCTTTGAGTGATTAAACTGGAGCATGTGGAAGAAACAAGCAAAATTATAGGTTCTCAAGGGAATGAACGCATGCTCATAACTTAATCATTTAATACAGAAAATAACCATTTATAGACATATAAATACTCGCATGCATCCATTAATTACAATTCAAAGCACAAGGCAAGAAAACACTTATCAAAACCATAGGGCATGATGCAACTGCTAAAAGGGGTGCTCATTTCCTCCCAACCATAGGCTCAATCACTCCCAATGGATTTATCACTGGCCACCCTCGAGCTTAAGACCCGATGCTTTGAGATTCAATCTCTTACTTCCAGCTCAACGAAAGTTAGGGATGAAGGTTACTCTCCTTCTCCCAATACAGAAATAGATAAGGATGAAGGTTACTCTCCTTCTCCCAGCTCAATCTCTTTTTTCTGTGATCAGAACTCACTGTTCCTCTTTCAGTCCTCCCTCGGACCCGAGAGCTTCTTCTCTCGTCTCTGCATTTTTCGCAGGTCTTCCCTCTGCCCACCCCGCTTCCTTTCTTGCCTTCCTCAGTAAGATTGCATGTGGCTCGAATTCTCGGTCCGTGGTCATGTATGGAAGCCTTACGAATGGGTGGTCTGCCCCATCCTCTCATTAACTCTTGAGGAGGTCTTCCCACCTACTAGCCCGACTGAAATTCATTCTTGGGTTGTTCTGATCTGAGCAATTAATTCCAGCATGGTACTGGTTCAGTGGAGGTTAACACAACCATTCATGGTCCCCTCCACCACCTTTTCATAACATTCATGGTTTTTCTCTTAGCACATCCCCTCTTTCAGTAGTCATGCCACACGTAACCATTTTCTATTAGAATAACATAATTTACATTCATCGACCCTTTTGTACAAAGGTCCATCAAATCAAACATTCACACTTTTAAGTTTGCCATAGTTCCTTGGCCCATATAGTTATATTTATAGACTGGGGGATACAGGGTGTTACATGCTCATACTTTTGGGGGCAAGAAACCAACACAAAGACCGTGGGTTTCGAAGAAAACTAAAAAGAAACTAGTACTTGGAGCAGATATCAACCTGGAAGATTATGTTTCCATGGCCTTGTGCAACCTCGTGGGCACACTCTCCTATAGACATCTCTGCACCATAGATCTGGAAGACTGGGTGGCTAAAACTTGTAGGCCTTTACTGGGTTATGTCCCTGCTTTTTCTCACCTTGGGCGTGGCTAGCTATATTTCCATTTTAAGTCTCCTGAGGATTCCACAAATATTTTGGAGCGCCTCTAGACACTGGATGGCAGTAGCCTTATGCTGAAGCGCTGGCGTATGAGTTTTGATCCATCATAGGACTACTTTCGTCATTGACACCCGTGGGTCCTCCTACCTGGCCTACCACGTTACCTCTGGAATGAAAAATATCTTGCGGCAATTGGGAATTCACTGGGTCGCTTCATTTGTGTGGATTCTAATTCACTCGCTGGACCTAACAAGAAAATGGCGAGGACTCTAGTGGAGATAGAATTACATGAGGGCCTTCTTGAAACACTTGACATACATTGGAGAGGACACCTTATGCACCAGATGCTTGACTACCTCAGCATTCCATTCATATGTACTCTCTGCAGACAGACAGGACACTTGAGAAAGTCTTGCACTGGTGCTCTGAAAGATGAAATGTCAGAGGATAGCATGCTTGAGCTAGCCACCAACTTGGACTTCCCGGATGTGAACATACATGTTAATATTCCAGATTTTCCTAAGGATGGCGACACAACTGGCCTGGACTCCATCATGGGTAAGCTTAAATCCATTTGCATGACTCTATTTTTCTCGCTCTCGTCATGGGAAAAGGACCTTTTAGACAAATCCTCTATCCTGACTTCAAGATTGACTTATTTTCCTTAGGGGACAGTCCTAGGGACCACTCTGGAACTCCTCCCACACATAATCTTCCCAGCCCGACCCACACCATACCAGACTCTGTTTCACCTTCCTCACATGTCCACTCTGCTACCCTTTTCCCACATAAGACATTAGACCCTCTTGGTGAGTCTTTGACACTTTCCATGCCTGTATCTGTTTTACCTCTCTCACCGACTAACCCTCTTTCACCCTACAAGTTTGATGGGACACATACCCCTATGTTGTTTGCTCTTGCCTTAACCTTTCCTATTGATTGTCCTCCGGTGGCGCGAGAGCCCATCCTTGATTTTCACATCACATCTCTATCTTTGGCGACTGAGAGTCCTGATGAAATCCATTTGAACAGGGGGTGTACTATTGCATGTCTGGCCTTAGTGAATCTGAATCTAGTGATAACACACTCGGTGTTGTTATGGACTCTTTAATCTCCTCATACAAAAAAGTCTTATCCCCCACACCCCTGCCTACCTTTCTGGGTAATTTGCTATACAAAACACCGACCATTGGTGCAGTATTGGGACCCATTGAGATCTCGTCTTCGAACTCTGAAAAATACTGCACCTGGTCAAGAGGGCATGGTTTTGAACACTCACCGATTAAAACTCGTAGTGCCCGTCGCAAGAATGGCACTTCTACTTTACACACAACGGTTTCTTCACATTCTCTCACTGATATTGGGGCACTTAGAGGCATGACATCCCTAGCAAGAGCAAAGCCATGATCTTGATCTCCCTCAATATCAGAGGGGTGCCCCCCCCAGGAAACCCTGGTTGACAATAAAAAGGTCAGATTATTTTTAAATAAGTTTCACTCCAACTGGCACATCTGCTTTGTAAACTCACTTGGTACTTTTGGGGGTTTGGTTGTGGCCTGGGACCCTACCAAGTTTGACTTTTTCCCCTTTCTTTGTTGTGGGGGCATCTTGTTGACTGGTACTTGCCGAAACAACAAAAAGTGGATCAACTTACTCAATTTATATGGTCCCTGCTCCGATAGACATATTTTTGGGGAAAAGGTGGAAGCTCGGGGTCTTCTTGACCTTGAAAACTTGATTATAGCAGGTGATATGAATTTTACAACCTCTATAGGGGAATTTTGGGGGGCCTCTGCTACCCTGGATACTTTGGCAGATTACTTTACTTCTTTGCTCTTAGCTCATGATCTGGTGGACTATGCTCTGGACATTTTGGCTCCTACTTGGCGCAATGGACGGGTGGGACCAAACTCCATTTCCAAGAGACTTGATCGATTTCTAATTTCTGAACATCTTGTCTCCTCAGAGGATAGGATCCGCTCCTAGGTGGATTTCCCCTTTCTATCCAATCATGCACCGATCCTCTTGCATATGGACTCAACTGCCCTTCAGATAGCTTATCCCTTCAAATTGAATTTGGGCTGGCTGCTAGAAGTCGATTTTAACTCTATTGTCTTTGAGGTGTGGAGAGATCCCCTCTTTCTCACTGAGCCAGGTATCCAACATCGCCTTATCTGGAAGCTCAAGTGCCTTAAATCCCACATAAAATCTTGGGCTTATACACACATGAAACATAATATACAAAGGCTCCAAGAGCTTGAATATGAGATTCATGCCCTTCTACTAGCAAATGCCCGAGAGAAGAACAACTGGGACAAAAGTCAAGCTTTAAAAGGTTTTGAATTAGAAAGGAGCCAACTCCTTCTCAAAGAAGAAACTATCTAGAGGCAATGATGCAGAACAAACTGGATTAAGTGTGGTGACCTCAACACCAAATATTTCCACAACTTCGCTAGCTCATGCAGGAGCAAATTTTTTTTTTGGGAGATTGTAGTTGCAACTGGCATACTTCATAGAGGACAACAAGCCTTAAAAACAACAACAGTTAGTCACTTCAAACCTTTCTTTGAGGCGAAGCCATTTGGAAATCTACAGGTTCCAGTCACAGTGGCAAGACTCTTTCCACACATTGTATCTGTGGATGATTCACTTACTCTAGACAACCCTTGCACTCTAAAGGAGATTTTGGTTGTGTTAAAATCCTTCTCCAAGGTTAAAAGTCCAAGCCCTGATGGATGGACTGTTGAATTCTACCTGCACTTCTTTGATTTAGTTGGACCGAATCTTCTGCAGCTTGTGGAAGACACCAGACTTAGTGGGAAGGTGGCTGGAGCTTTGAACTCGACTTTTCTTACACTCATCCCAAAATTTGCCAACCCTACCACCTTTGGTGATTATAGACCTATTGCACTCTGCAATCTGTGTTACAAACTCATCTCAAAAATTATTGTGACCAGGATAAAGCCCATTCTCTCACGGACTCTTTCGAGAGAACAACTGGGTTTCTTAAAGTGATGCCAGATCCTAGATTCCATTGGCACTGCCCAAGAGTGCTTACATAGTATTAAAACAAAAAATTCAAAGGCGCTTATCCTCAAACTGGATCTCAAGAAGGCCTTCTACTGCATCGACTGGGACTTCCTCAAATTGATTCTGACTCAATCAAAATTTAGCCACTCTATGATCAAGTGGATCATGAGTTGTGTGGTAAGTGAAAACTTTGTTGTATTGGTTAATGGTGAATCTTCCTCTTTCTTCCGCAGTGGTAGAGGATTGCGACATGGCTACCCCCTCTCACCTCTGCTTTTCATTCTGGTTATGGAAGCCTTGAGTTTTCTTCTCAAAAATGGCCAAGAAGATGGCAAGATCACTGGAATTAAGGTGTCCAGGATTATCAAGGTTTAACACCTCCTATTTGTCGATGATGTCCTCATCGTGACAAATGACTCACTACAGGAATGGAAGGAAATAAATGATATTTTAAAGACCTTCTGCATCGCCATGAGCTTGACGATCAACTGGAAAAAATTGACTTTCCACTTTGCAAACCTGCATCAACAAAACCTAGATCAGCTAAAAGGTATCTTTCCATACACTTTTATACACCTTTCTACTAGTCTCAAATATCTGGGATATTTTTTAAAAGATGACTCCTATAAGTTAGCGGACTGGAACTGGCTCATAGCAAAAGTTGAAAAAAAGACTGGACACTGGTGCATGAGGTGGCTCTCCCTAGGAGGCCGATTTACACTCATCAAAGTTGTCTTAGAAGGACAACCAGTGTATTGGATGGCTCTCGCAGCCATCCCTGCTATAATTCTTGCAAAACTCCGAAGACTGACCTATAATTTCCTCTAGTCGAGTAGCTCAGAACACTACCGTCAACACCTCTGTAATTGGGAATCATTGGCAAAACCAAAATTAAAGGGTGGATGGGGGATCCATAATATCTACCATTTCAGCAAATATTTAGCGGAAACTCTCTCTGGCACGTGCTGACAAAACTAGGCATTTGACACTTCGTCATCAAGGATAAATATATCCCCCTGATCCAGGTAGATATTGGTGGCCACCCACCTATTCCAACTAGCTCCTCGTGTCTGTTTTTGTTCCACATGTTCTTTTTTACTGCTTTGTAACTGTGGGTTCTATACTTCTGGGGCTGTCTGAAGCCCCACACATCCTCCAGGTGGATATGGGTGGCCTCTTGCCTAATCCAACTGGCTTATTTTGTATGTTTTCATGTCAACACATCTTGTTGTACTTCCGGGGCTGTTTTGAGGCCCTAAACGTTGTTTTTTTGGCTTGCCATAGTTAAACTGTAGACGAAGTCAGAGTTTGATGGCGAAATGTGTAGATCTCTAAAAGACCTTTCCAACAGGATATCACGCGCTTAAAACAGAGGTATTATGCAAAAGTTACGACCCTAGGAAGTTGAGGTACCAAATTACACCAACTTACCTATAGGGCCCACATAACTTTTGACGTTTCACCTTCTAGGGTTAGGTTTTTGGATGTCTAGGGTTTTGGCATTCATGAGTAATATCAAAAATCCCTATGGAGCCTCATTGTAATCCATTATGCTCAGACAGATGTGCGTAACAACCACATCTCTTCTCAGAGATAACTACCACCATTCAAGCAAGTTTTCAGTTTTGCAGTTTTACAGTTTCAACCTATTTCATTATTTAATAGAAGATATTGTTCATTGAATATTTGTGTTATTCTCCATATCTTTGTGTTTATTGTATTCAGTCTGTTAATCAGTTCATTCCACTGCTAAATCCGTATCACCCCCATACCACAGTTACCAGTTGGCTATGAAATGAGACTGTCATTACCAGGGCGGCTTCACACTTTTGGAAAAACTTAGCAAAATAAAAAATTTGGTTAACGCATTGGCTTTGTTGGCAACCAGGCTCGGGTCACTCGATCATCCTCGAAAATGATTGCATCCTTGGCATGGACAAAGCCTCTATTCTTCCTCCACAATTGATAACGCACTTAAATTCCAAGAATATCTGGTACCTCTACCAAGCCAGAGATAGCTCCAGATCGGGTTTATTTTCAGATAGGTGGATTTCCAGCGCCACTTTAGAACTCAATGATGAGCACGCATCTTGCTAGAATACATTCTGCATGGAATTATCACGCTAGAGTATTCATCTTAATGACACCTATGATCAACTTCTGTGGTCAGGGGGTGACAATTCAAGACACATTATAGTCAAGAATGCCTACACAACGATCACAAATATGCTCTGGCATACAAATATTAATGGTTGGAGGAAACAACTCTGGTCCTGGCACTTAGCACCCAAGTTAAAAAATTTCACTTGGCTCTTGATTGCAAATAAATTGAACACTTGGGATATCCTTCAAAGAAAGGGCTGGGCTGGCCCAAATATTTTCCAACTGTGCTACAATGATGCAGAATCCTCGAACCATCTGTTTATAAAGTGCCCTTTTTCTAGACAAGTTTGGAATAGAATTACACAGGAACTAAATCTAAAAACTAAATGGGATGGTTCTACACTCACAGCCTGCTTTGACTATTGGTCTCACAGGGAACATAAATTTATACATCTCCCATCTCTGGTTTGTTGGTCCATTTGGTTTGACATAAATAAAAAAATCTTTGAAAATGGGACCCCATCCACAAGCTCTTCAACATACAAAACACTTGGAATGTATAAAACTTGGAAAGATATTCACACTAGCAAGCCAAGACTGCAGAAAACAAAGTGGACACCTGACATAGAGGACATACCAACATGATGGTTCGATGGAGCAGTGCAGTCTAATGGCACTCAAAACAGAGCTGGAGGGTTGATCAGAATTACAAAAAAATCATCCTACATATGGACCTTTAACTGTGGTCTGAGCACCAACACCAGGGCAGAATTATTGGGTGCCTAGGCCACGCTACACTTGGCATCCAGACTAAATATTGAATTCCTTCAGATACTTGGGGATTCCAAAACTATTATCGAGTGGTTGAATAACAGGGGTAAACTACAAGCCATCTCCCTCATGGCCTGGAAGAACAGAATTAGATTATTCCAGCCCAGTTTCAAAAAGCTCAGCTACAAGCACATCTATCATGAGCACAACAAAACTGCAGATCAACTATCAAAGACATCTCTACAAAAAAAAGCAGGCATTATAACATACAATCTTTGGATAGATGGACATGAGGGCCCACCATATTTCCTAAAACATTTTTAATATCTGCTACACACATCTCAGCGATCACCTATGTTTGAGCGAAGGATTTTCTTTTGATTTTTGATATATTTTTGAGAATACTTGATAGTTAGTACTTGGGACACAAAACTCTTTATGTGTAATTTTCAGACTTTTTACTTTTCCCTTGTTTTTCCATCTTATGATCTTTCTCCTTTTGTTGGCCAAGAGACCACTATAGGCGAAATAATCATCTGATAGTTGACCCTACAACTGCGATTGCAAATCTTTTGTCACGAGAACACATTATATTTTCATATAATTGAGGAATTTTCATGTTGGAAAAAAAAGTAGTATAAATATGTGTCTAATATATGATGGTGCCTATAATTGTGTGTAATATGATGATGATGATTAACGTCCACTAAGACCGAATTGGTCTATCAGACCTTAAGATGGTAAGTGATGACTTGTGATTCTTTAGAATTTTGTTTATGTGCTCGAAAAGAATTAAAAGAAGTTTTCCAAGATCACCATACTTTTGTTGAGTTAAGAGGTTAGGAAGGTCGGTAGTGTGATAAATATTTTGAAAATGAGATCTAATATGGGTATAGGCTGGACAATCTAAGAGAAAGTGCTTTTCATCTTCAACATTCTTAGTGTCACAAAGGTGACACAGTCTTTCATCCCATGGCGTTTTAAGAATTGACCAACGCCCAGTTTCACTATGGAGCTCGTGAGAATTTGTTCTTATCTTAGCAATGCTTATTTTTTTCTTTACACTTGGCAAAACAGATAGATAATTTTGATCTTCTAGATTAGGGTTGATTACATCTTTATAATACCTTAATTTT
>JASDQU011404554.1:24283-40454 GCA_032191745.1 Picea mariana
ACCCAAAAATATGGGTTTTCTAGGCCAAATTTCTCGTCTTGAGGTAACATTCTTGCTAAGTCAGTAACAATGTTATTTGTGTGACTGGGGCCTAGGTGAGCCAAATTTTATTTCTTACTATGATATAGTTCTAGGTCATGCTTGTTCAACATGGGGAGATTGTGGCTAACGAGAAGGGTTCCAATTCTTGGAGCTAGGAGTACAACAATATATCTCAAGTTATATCATCTATTGTTATAAATATATTTCATTTAATATAGATTCACGCTCTTTTCCCCCCAACCCCCCTTCCCACCCCAAAAATGTTTATGTTCATGGATTTATTATGAATCTTAAATTGGATTTTGTTGGTTGTTGGACCTTGGTTATGGAAGGAAGAGAATTACAAGGAAGAAAAGGTAAAAAGCGAGCTCCGCGAGAGACACAGTGACTGTCACTGGGTCGAAGTGAGAAAAAGAGAAGAAAATATGGAGCGAAGTGCGGAAAATCAAGTCGTTAGACAAGGAGATCGAGGATGACAGATCAGCAAGGAAGATGGATCTAGGACAACTTAGAAAGTGGAAAAAACCACCGTTGGATGCTTTGGAGCACCGGGCGAGAAGGAAGGGAAGGTAAGCTGGTGAAGCCCAGAAAAAGCGGGTCAAGTTGAACTAGGGTTTTAGACACCTAGGGTTTGGGTATCTAGGGTTTTGGCACTTAGGTTTTGGCCTAAGGTTGTCGGTGAGGTATTGTAATGTATAAATAAAGGTCAAGAGGACCTGAGTTAGGGTGGTCATTGAGTATTGATACGATATTGTTGTTGATTATTGTATTGAGAGAGAGAAGTGCTGAGAGAGAGAGCCTTCTGGTATTGTAAGACCTTCAGCTGTGTGTGAAGATCACGTCCTATAGCTGGGTGCGCAGGAGAGGGGAGAGAAAGAGAGAGAAGAAAGAAGATCTGCTAGTTGAGAGCGCAGACAAGAACTGTATTCTTTACCTTAATAAATCATAAGCACAGTTCTGTGGACTTAGCCCTAGAAGGAGGGTGAACCACGTATATCTCGCATTGTGTATGTGTGATTGATTTTTTGATCTCTGTTGTTGTTATCTTGTTATTTACATTGTTGTGTTAGATCAGATCTATAACTGTAGATCTAGCTTGATAAGTGATAGGCGCATATTGTGTTGTTGTTCTACTAGATCCACTTGATATTCCCCTGGTTGTAGACATCTTTGTCCTACAACCCCCTCATAGTTTCTTTGGGTGAGACTGAATCTACTTCGCAGGTGTTGCCGAAAGGGCCAGTAGCTAGGGATTTTTGGTGCACTCTTGGAGTGAACCTTGGGTCTACCCCTGTGCCAACAAATGGTTCTGTTGCTGGGATAGGAATCTTCTTGAGGGAATGTCAAGGTGGTCCCCATCGAAGACAGAGATTCAAAAGTGGATAGAGGATCAAGAGAGGGACTTCGCGGAAGCCCAAAACAAAAACCCTAAGCTGAGTACTAAAGATTGGCTACAAAGATACATATTCAATGACATTCATGAGATATTCTTTTGAGGAATCCATAAGGAGCTACATGAATGGTTGGCTAGGTTAGTTGATACCCAATTTGAGATCAGATCTAGACCTCCTATGGTTTGGATGTCGATGCTAGTCCAGAAGGTTATGAGAGTTGATAACACCATATCTAGAGCGGTAGATCATTGGTTTGATAGTACCATTGGAGGGTATATCACCGAATTTGTTGTTGACAGAGTAGAGTCGTATAGCCAAGCCGAGAGATACTTTTTCAAAGGACCCAGAGGAAAATGTTTTCATTTTTTGAAGTTAAGAATCAAGATGTTCTCTCATGAAAACCATATCTTGAAGATATAGTATACCAACTTGATCTAAAAAGGCTAATGTTCAGGAATTCAGACAACAACAGCAACACAGAAGCTAGACATGCGCGCAGTGGAAATGTATTTAGATGGATTCACCTTGAGAACTTGTTTAAGCAAAACTATAGGGAAGAAGGTTTCTACAGTGGAGAAGATGCGGATCTAATAGACGAAGAGCACTCAAAACCCACTAGAGTAGAGGAAGAAGTCATTGAAGAACTTCATCGAGACGAGCCAGAAACATCAAGAATTGCGTAGACCACTGAAGTAAGTAATATCAATCCTCATGTTGCTTCAGAAATGATAAGTAATCAGAATATTCAGAAGCACCAGAGTCCTCAGAGCACTATTACTAGTAGTTCAACATCTACTCGGACAGGAAATCTAGGCAACTCCATGGCAGATGAGATGAGGCTCCCTATATTTAGAGGAGATAGATCTAAAGATCCTGATCAGCACTGGTTCCTGTGTGAGGCCGTATGGAATATTAAAAACATCACCGATAAAGCTGTTAAATGAAACCAATTTAGCACTACGCTAAGGGATCGCACATTGAGCTGGTACATGAAGCTTGTCCAAGGACTTGTGCAGCCTAAACCACTGAATGCGATCAAGAACACATTGATTGCATAGTTTAAGAAACCTAATTTGGAGTCACAATGTATTACAAAGTTGAAGGATATCAAGTAGAAGGTAGTCAAACTTGTTTGGGACTTCGATCAGAGATTCAAGACCCTTACAGGCCGACTGACTTTCAAGATCTGGGACGAGCAAAACAAAGAATGGTTTATTGCTTCTCTTTTACCACATATCAGGATTCCACTAATGCAGCAGAAGATTGCCTCACAGGTATAAGCATTGGAGATCTCTATGAATCTTGAATCAACCCCCATGGAAGAATCCAGCTCAGGTATGAGCCAAATCATGAGTCTATTAACTAGTTTGTCTTTGCAGGTCGAAGACATGAAAAAGGACAAAGGAAAATACAAAAGGGAAGACATCTGGTGTATCAAATGCAAATCAGAAGGCCATGACAAGGAGTATTGTCCCCTGTTTCATGAATATTTTGCTTCTGGAGCTTTGATCCATTTGATGCAAGTCACATTACCCTGGTGTGAAGTATGCAGAGCTCGACATCACCCTGGTGAGTGCTATTACATGCAGAAGTACATTCAGACACCCACGAACTTGTATCGCACATTCTATAAATTAGTAGGACATGATGACAGATATTTTAGAGCTTACAATCTCATGCATGAAAGATCAAGAGACATATACAAGATCCAAGGCAAAGTACATCAAGAAGGAAACAATGCACAATATAACTCCCCGGAAAGAGGAAACTTCAATCCTCGCAGTGGATTCAGAGGACGAGGATGAGGAGGAGGTATGGGTCAAGGCCGAGGAGAAATAATCCGTTATAACTGTGCATAGCCAGGACATCTAGCAAGGGACTGTCAGAACCCTTGTACCACTTGCATTTATTGCAACTCCTTTGAGCATGTCATTGAGGACTGCCCTGTATTGCTAGTGAAGCTTCAAGACAGATGAGGACCTCAGCAAAACCCACAAGTACAACTAATATATGTTGAACCTCGCGGAACAGACCCTAGATTCGATGTTATCACTCAAGGAGGTGCTGCTACAGGTGAATGCAGAGTAGCCCAAGGAAATACTACAGAAGGCCCCAGAGTAAGGAAAGTCACAGAGAAGACCCCAATGTTCGATGCTAAGAAATAAAGAAATATATTTGAGGAGGCAAGAAAAGAGTTCAAAGGAGATCAAGTATCTTCACAAAAGACACAACCAGAAATAAGATAATATGGAATGCCTCAGGCATTTGATCAGTTGGCTTCGCCAAAGCAAGGAAAAGAGGTAAGAAAGCTCATGGAATTTCTATATACTTGTATTAAGCTAATACAGGATGAAAACATTGTAAGGGAACTTCAGAATTTAATCAATCAATATGAGCTAGGAAAGATAGATCCTGTGTTGAATAGGGCAGTACACAAAATTGCGAAAAGTAGAAGGACAAACAAAGAATTACACTTGAATGCTCATATAGGAGAGTATGATATAGACTGTGTGGTCCTCAACGTAGGGTCGGATGTCAATGTCATGACGAAGGAAACATGGGGGCTAATGGGAAAACCCAAGCTGATCTATTCCCTTATCAGGCTTAGGATGGATAATCAACAAGTCATCAACCCATTTGGAATATTGGAGCATGTCCCTGTGGACATCGACGGAGTTAGAACCTTTCCAGATTTTGAGGTAATTGAAATTGTTGATGACAGTTGCCCTTACCCTGCATTTCTAGGAATCAATTAGGCCTTTGACAATTCCACTGTTGTCGATTTGAAGAAAAGATATATGACATTTGAAAAACATGGCCTTAGGGTCATTGCATCATTAGATCCAGATGAGGGTCAGTAATACACAAAACCCATCAAAGAAGAATATCATGCATATGAACTAGAAAACATCTACAAGCTGATATCCAGACAACAGGATTACATTAACCCTACAGTTGATGGGAATCTGAGTTGGCGAAGTGACAGCGTGTGTTCATTATATTCAGAAGAAGCACTGGGGAACTGGAAAAACTAGATGTATGAAGTATCCACAAGGAGATGTGCTCAACTGACCAGAGAGGTTCGCTGGATTGGTACAACCATAAGTAACTTACCTACTTTCGCTAGTCTGAATCCTTTAGAATTGTTCTTGACGAACTTTGAAGCAATCGTACCAACACAACAGAGGCTATTGGCTATGAACGAGGCCCTAAAATCCACACCAACAATATGGTGGGGGACGCATAAAAGCAACATCACAGACTGGACACAATGTCGAACCTTGATGACAGTGCGGTTCTCAGCACAAGTAGTAAGCTGTGAAGTAAGGTACACAGGTCGAAGTTTCCCAAAGGAACATGTGCGAAGCTATGAAGAGGCCTGGAGTAACATCCCTTGAGAACAATGGGTGCATAGATTCATTAACACACTGGACATGACCCCTATCAACAGGTACCTTCAAGCAAAGCTGCGCCTCGTCACTACAGATTCAGAACTTTCTAACCACCTTTTTATTTGAAATTGAATACCCTTCAGTAGACCAATAATTTCAGATCATGAGATGAAAGGTATTTGAGGTGGCATATAGCCTCCCTATGGAGCAAGAAGAGGATGAATGGATTGCGCCTCTCCAGAAATTGCAGAGCTACTACAACATCAATGTCGATGATGATGACAATCCCAGGAAGGTAAACATCACTGAGAAAGAAGGCCATGGAGATGTGGAAGGACCAGGAGTTGAGCTACCATTTATTGGTCAGCCCATCAAGATCAAAAAGTTCAACATTGGGATAGAGGAGACATCGAAGCTTGCCAATGTCGGAGATTATTGGGATGCTGCCACCATTGACAAGATTACAGAATTGTTGCACGAATATTAAGACTTGTTTCCAACCAAGTTCATTGATATGAAGGGAATAAAAGTACCTATGGGAGAGATGAGAATACCTTTGAAACCAGATGCAAAGCTAGTCAAGCAAAGACCCTACAGATAGAACCCGAAATACAAGGAAAAAGTGAAGACTAAGCTTGACAGAATGCTGGAAGCAAGGATTATTGAACCTGTCGAAGAGTTGGAGTGGATTATCCCTATGGTAGTACAAGACAAGAAGACAGGAGAAATAAGGATATGTGTGGACCTCAGGAAGTTGAATGATTCCTGTCTACATGACCCCTTCCCTACACCATTCACCAATGAAGTGTTAGACAATGTGGGAGGTCAAGAAGTGTATTCTTTTACAGATGGATTTTCAGGATATCATCATATATGGATTGCCAAGGAGGATCGCCACAAGACCAATTTTGCCACTGAATGGGGATCCTACCAATATACATTAATGCCCTTCGGACTGAAGAATTCCCCAACCATGTTTTCTAGGGTGGTAGTCGAAGCGTTCAAATAATTTTTGCATAAATTTTTAGAGGCCTATTTTGATGACTGGATTGTGTTTAGTTTGCTGAAAAACCATATTGAATGTTTAAGACTAATGTTGGATAAATGCAGGCAGTGCCAAATTGCTTTAAATTTGAAGAAGTGCATCTTCTTCTCACCATTTGGAGTGTTATTAGGACATATTGTATGCAAGCGTGGATTGTTGGTTGATCCATCTAAAGTTGCAATTATTGTTGATTTACCACCTCCTACTTCCGTTAAATAACTGCACACTATGCTAGGACATACTGGCTATTACAGGAAATTTATTAAAGGCTATGCTCAAATCACAACACCGATGGAGAAGTTGTTGAAGAAGGACTGTCAGTTCAGCTGCACAGACGAATGCCAACAGAGCTTCGACACACTGAAACAGAAGATGGTCACTGCGCCCATTCTGGTTTTTCTATATTGGAACAAGGAGTTTCATGTGCATGTCGATGCATCTTCTATTGCATTAGGAGAAATACTGGCACAACCTGGAGAAGGGGATATTGACCATCCGTTAGCTTTCGCTAGCAGGAAGCTTTCTACAGCTGAAATTAATTATACCACTACAGAGAGAGAACAATTAGCCATGGTGTATGCACATCAAAAATTCTGCCACTACTTGTTGGGAGGACACTTTAAAATGTTCACAGATCAATCCACGCTGAAGTACCTAGTCAACAAGCCAGTGTTGGGGGGGAGAATATGCAGTTGGCTTCTGTTGTTCCAAGAATACGATTTTGAAATCATAGTCAAGCCAGGAAGAATGAACAAGGGCCTTGACCACTTGTCAAGGTTGGAACATGGCGAAGAACCCACCAGTTTGGAGGATACATTATCAGATGCACGGTTGCTCTCCATTATAAATATTGATGACCACTTCGCAGACATATTCCAGTTCCTGTCAACAGGAATGGCACCTACAGAGTATACAATTCCCCAGAAGAAACAACTAGTGGTGTGCGTTGCAGACTTCTCACTGATCACTGGTCATCTATACAAGATGGGACCTCATGAGATACTTAGAAGATGTGTTATGGAGATAGAGCACCCACTGATCCTCGCAGAAGTTCATAAAGGCATCGCAGGAGGACATTATTGAAGGAAAGCAACTATGTATAAGGTTCTGCGAGCTAGCCTTTGGTGGCCTACCTTACACAGAGATGCTAAAGATTATGCCAGAGCATGTGATGTATGCCAAAGAGTTGGAAAACCATCCCGAAGAGATGAAATTCGATTAGCACCGCAGATGACCCTACAAGCATTTGAAAAGTGGGCCATTGACTTTGTGGGACCTATAAACCCACCAGGAAAATGCACAAGAGAAAGGTATATCATTAATGCAACAGAATACTTAACCAGATGGGTCGAAGCCAGAGAAGTTAAAGACTATAGTGCAACTACAGTTGCGCATTTTATATTTGATGACATAATAACCAGGTTTGGATGCCCCAAGATCCTTATGAGTGATCAAGGCACACACTTCATCAATAAGACAGTTGAAGCCCTCACTAAAGAATTTGGAGTCCATCACCAGAAGAGTACACCTTACCATCCACAAGCAAATGGAATGGTTGAAGCATTCAACAAGATCTTGGAGACAACATTGACAAAAAATTGCAGTGTGAATAGGGACGACTAGGATCTAAGAGTACCTACAGTACTATGGGCCTATAGAACCACTTGCAAGAAATTAACAATACAGACCCCTTTCAAGTTGGTTTATGGTCTTGAAGTTGTTGTCCCGATGGAATATTTGGTACCAAGATTAAGGATTGTTGTGTTTATAGACATGGATGATACTGGCGTTGTTCACAAGAGTCTTGCACAGTTGGTTGAACTAGAAGAAGACAGATTCATTTTTGGGTTCCATCAACAAATTCAGAAGGAAAGAGAGAAGGCTCATCATGACAGGCACATCAAGAAGAAGGTATTCAAGCAAGGTGACTTAGTGTTGGTGTATGATAGTTAATTTATAAAACACCCTAGGAAGTTCAGAACGCATTGGCTTGGACCATATGAGATCGCCTATGTTACAGAAGGAGGAGCTGCACAGCTGAAGACATTGAATGGAAAATGTAAGGAAGGATTGGTGAATGGGAGCCGGCTGAAGTTGTACTATGCCAACCAGTTGCATCGCATCTCTCAATAGAAGTAAGTAGAAAAGGGTCTAGGTACCAGGTGCAGTTGAAACTGAGTACCAGACACAGAAAAGACAGTCTACACAAGAAGGGAGAGGAGGCACAAAGTAGAAAGCAAAGGTTTCACTGTGCAATCCAAGTCGAAGAAAAATAGAGGAACCAGATTCGAAGTGCCTCGGGATGAGTCACAGGTGAGTGTTGGGAGCCTTTTGGCCCTTGGTTATGGAAGGAAGTGAAGTACAAGGAAGAAAAGGTAAAAAGCAAGCTTCGCAGGAGACACAGTGACTATCGCTGGGTCGAAGTGAGAAAAAGAGCAGGAAAGATGGAGCGAAATGCGGAAAAGCAAGTCGTTAGATGAGGAGATCGAGGATGACAGATCAACAAGGAATATGGATCGAGGATAACTCAGAAAGTGGAAAAATCCACCGTTGGATGCTTTGGAGAACTACATGAGAAGGAAGGGAAGGCAAGTTGGCGAAGCCCAGAAAAAGCGGGTCAAGTTGACCTAGGGTTTTAGACACCTAGGGTTTTGGTATCTAGGGTTTTGGCACTTAGGTTTCGGCCTAAGGTTGTCGATGAGGTATTGTAATGTATAAATAAAGGTCAAGAGGACCTTGTTCGGGGTGGTCATTGAGTATTGATACGATATTGTTGTTGATTATTGTATTGAGAGAGAGAAGTGTTAAGAGAGAGAGCCTTCTGGTATTGTAAGATATTCAGCTATGTGCGAAGATCAAGTCCTACAGCTGGGTGGGCTGGAGAGGGGAGATAAAGAGAGAGAAGAAAGAATATCTACTAGTTGAGAGCGCATACAAGAACTGTATGCTTTACCTTAATAAATCATAAGAACAGTTCTGTGGACGTAGCCCTAGAGGGAGGGTGAACCACATATATCTCGCGTTGTGTATGTGTGATTGATTCTTTGATCTTTGGTGCTTTTATCTTGTTATTTACATTGTTTTGTTATATTAGATCTATAACTGTGCGGGATAGATCTAGCTTGATAAATGATAGGCGCATATTGTGTTGTTGTTCTACTAGATCCACTTGATATTCCCCTGGTTGTAGACATCTCTGTCCTGCAACCCCCTCATAGTTTCTTCGGGTGAGACTGCATCTACTTTGCAGGTGTTGCCGAAAGGGCCAGTAGCTAGGGCTTGTTGGTGCGCTCTTGGAGTGAACCTCGGGTCTACCCCTGTGCCAACATTGATCTAAATAGGCTTGAAATATTAGATTAGAGCTTGTTTCATGTAATATATCATTTGTGATGTTATAAGGACATGAGGAAGGTGGTTATTATCTAATTGTTGTGCACGTAACCATGTGGAGAAACACATTTGGAGATGGATCTAGAAGAATTCAATTGATACATTGGACAACCATTGGAATTTTTATAAGTTTATTATTCCTTCTCCCATTTCCTTATGAAAATGTGTGATTATCTCTAGGTGAAAGAGGTTTGGTATATATCCTATTATCTATTATTGGCCTATATCTAGCCAATGAGGGGATTTACTTATCCGTAGGTGAATTTCCATTCAACACACATGGTTAATTATAATTAGCATGAAAATATAATTCATGAATCTTGGTTATGCAAGGGAATTGTCAATCATTCTTTCGGAGAATCTTGTCTTAGAAACTAAGTTTCCATACTATGACTATAATGAAATTATGGGAAATGAATTCCATGAAATTATGAATAATTATGACTGTGTGTATGGAAAATTTATGCCATTAAGGTAAAGTAGTGACAACTGAGAATTCATTAAGTCTCGAGTAGTGATATTTCCTAACCAATATGTGATAGATCCTAGAAAAGAAGTGGGATATATTGAGGGAATATGAGGTAGATAAGGGGAAATAGAACTGGTGGATTGGGATAGTTGTAGGAGTTAACATATTATGAAATTCTAGGAATTTTGGTTGTGTGAGAGGACTAGACTCTATCCATACATGATTTTGTACTTGTGGACTCATAACCTTAGCTTGGGGGTGGCCTCGTACAAAATATTATGAGGAACAAAGAGCCTATGGTTGGGGGAACATCATTCATTTGTAGCCAACTGGTGTTTAATTCCTATAAAGATAAGTGTTATGGTTTAGTCATGATTAATTTGACTTTAATGTTATGTATGTTATTAATCGGATGGTGTTTTGTTTACATGTATATGTTTGCATATGTAACTATGATTAATTAATTATTTCTACATGATCATGCATTGTCATGTTTGCATGCATTAATAAATTTATAACAGGGCGATGAAGAAATTATGGTATGATATCTATAAAATTGTGGATTTTAGCCAAATTAAAAGGTTGGGTATATTACAGAAAGGTATCAAAGAAATAATATTATTGAAATTTTTTATTTTAGGAAGTACCTCGTATCCTCAATGGTGGATAGAAGGTACTAGGTATGTTACAATTTTCTATCATCGCTTTATTTCCTAGGAGACAACTAACCTGTAAGAACCTCATTTAAACTATAGACAACATTGTGGTCAATACTATAGAGGATCTAGTAGAAATTTATCTTGATGATATCCCCTATCCTTTGAACCAGATTCCACTATCACCCCCAACTACACCTCACTCTTCATGTTTTGCAACCCCTAAAGATCAAATTAATAAGTTAGCATATGAAATATTTTAGCAATTACTTTCTCACCAAATGGTTGGAGTTAACCTACCTTAGGTTTCCACATGGACATCCCAAGGTGCTTTGAGTCTAGTAGGGCAACTCCAACTCCTAGAAATAATTCTTTCGAAATTTGACCTCTAAAAGTCATGCAATCTATATAATATAAGGAAATTTTATCTAGTTGTTCAACTAATGAATACAGAGCATGAAGATGTAGTCTACTAACTCTTCCCATACACTTCTAAAAACAAAGCATTTACCTGGTAATTCAACTTACCTATAGGATCCATCACAAAATGGAGTGATTTTGGAAAAGTATTTATAAATAAATGTGGTGAAGAAAATACTCACATTGCATTGTTAAAAGAGTTAATAGCTATCAAAATGGATAAAAAAAATGTTTTAAAGACTTCAACCAACATTTCATTACAATTTTAAATAAATTTCCTATTGAATCTTAATTGGATGATGGTATTGTAATCAAATAATATATTGTTTCTATCTTACATGCATCTATTCCCATGTTTGTGAAGAGAGCTAGGAAAACTACTGTACTGGAAAATTTGAAGAAACAACTAATAAGGTTGAGAATAAATGTCAATTTTAGTAGGGAATCTAAGGGCTGGGGATGCCAAAAATTCCACTTCTACTAATAAACCACTTCCCCCATCTAAACCTTTAGAAAAGGACTCTACAAATTTGGACAGTGTGATTAAGATGGTGAAGAATTTTTCAAATGAGATTGTTGACTTAAATAATAACTTAGGTGAGGGGACTTCCAAGAATAGAACTTTTAGTCCATTTCACAGAAAGACTATTATGCCCCCAAAATCCGCAAAATATATAAACATCAATCTAAATATAGAGGAGGTAGGAATGGACAATTTTTTCACTTTTCATCAAGCTAATCATTCCAAAAATACATCCCTCTGTGGATTAATTCCATAACCCTAGTAATCGATCTAACTTCTAGATGCAAAAAGAACATTTTGACAAACCTATCCATGAAATGAGACCAAAGAGGCTATCGAAGAGGAGGGACCAATTGGTGAATCAACTATGTTTCTGTGGTACTAGTATTTTGGTCTTGAATATGATATAGAGGATGAACAGACTATAGAGGAGTTATATTCCACTCAGTTAGTCTCCAAATATACAATCTTAGGAGTAAAGGTCATGTGTCTAATGTTTCACTTCCTACAAAAAACAACAATGTGACCAAGAAAATTAAAGTGTCTCCTCAAACTTCCATGAACTCAACATTAGTTCAATCAAAGAACCGCACACCTTCTCAAACCCAAAAATACCTAGTCCCAACTTAGCCAAGAAACCCCACAACTTCTACTCAAACCAACAAAATCATAGTCACAAATTCACCCTTACAAACCATAGAATAGAATTTTATCGAATTCATGAAGAAAACCAAGGCCAATGTTTCTATATATAACATCTATACCATTTCTCAGCAAAGAGATATGTTTTTAAAAACCTCCAGGACTCTCCCGAGTTCATAAAGAAAACCATAGCTAATTGTGAAACTAAGAAAAAGTATACCAAAAATAAGTAAAGAACTAAAAATAAATAGGAATCTAAAACAACATAAAAATTCATAGTAAATGCGTCTAGAATAGGCACACATTCAAAGACATGAACCCATCCTTTCCTCCTAACCCTTGAAATCTTTAATTATAATGTACATAATTGTTTGGTGTATTCAAGGGTGTCATCTAATGTGATGCCTTAATATATCTACAAAAATATCAATGTTATTCCATATAAATGTACTACTCAAATAATTCAGTTAGATAGGTCTGACATGAAAGTCATTAGGGAACTAAAGGATTCCATGATCAAGTTAGCTTCAAATCCCAAGGTCTAACAAAGTATTGATATTATTGTTGTTGATATCTTGAAAGCTTATGGTTTGTTATTAACCATGGATTGGTCTCAAAAATTACAAGGTTACTTTGCCACATAATGGTCACACTTTTGGATGCCTCATAAAGGAGAAGAAAATAAAATTAGAGTTAACTTAGAGGCAAATATGAAACACACTATGATAGAGATGGAAGGACAAAATGAGAATATCAATTTTACACATTATTTTCTAGGAAACTATTTTATTGAAACAAATTTTGGGTGTTATGTAGTACAAGAATCTCCTTTAGAGTTAGAATCACAGTATCAACTCCTTCACTACACATAAACCGATAATAATGATTGTCCTATAGTATATTTAGCTAGAACTAGTTCTTCTAACATAGTCACGGATACTAACATTTGGTCTCTATTTTTTTTATGTCTCCAAGTCGCAGGAAGGAGATGGGGTAGGTTGCATTCTAGTTGATCCATAGAATAAACGAACCTTAATTTTTTGTATACTTGAATTCAAATGCACCAACAACACAGCCGAGTATGAGGTTTTGATTCAAGGTTTTAAAAAATATATCGATCTAAAGGTAAAGTGCTTGAAAATGTTTGGTAATTTGAAAATCATCGTAAGGTAGGTAAATAATTCCATACATTGTCTTTCACCTCATTTGAAGAATTATTAGTCAAAGGTTTGGAATATAATTAATAACTTTAACACATTTAATATTACTTATATCCCTCGCTCCAAGAAAGCAATTGTTAATAGTTTGGCTAATGTCACTTCTAGGTTTTCCTGGTTAAATGATGGTTTTTTCTATTAAACTAACTTTTAGGTCCTTTGTCTTGGATAACATAATTAAATGGGTTTATTTAATGATGATGAGTAGATTATCAAGTTCCTTACTAATCAAGACACATTCAAATATTCAATTGAGGAGAATGAAGAAGACATGCAAAAGTGTAAATATGGCATGGGAAATATCAAAGATAATTCAATATCCAAAGGAATACTAAAGATTGAAAAGATGTTTGATCTTCAAAGTAGATTCAAAAGACCTATCAATGTTAAGACAAACAACTCTTTAATGATTGATGACTTCATTATTTTTTCCACTGAAGAAAATCCTATGAATATCAATATGGAGACTTGTTTTTCTAAGCAGTATAAGGATGATGTCTCTTGTACCTACAAAGACTTGAAGAATTATGATATGAAGATCATCTAGCATGTTATTCCCCTGAAGGAAAATGGAAAACTATTTCAGTAGAAATTACACAAGGTGAATCCTACTCTTGAACCACTCATTCATAAGGAATTAAAGCATTGTTGGATGCAAAAATCATCTTCAAGGTTCATCATTCTTCCCAGATTGAAAATCTAGTGCCAATGAAAAAATTTTAGGGGAAATCAGACTATGCATGGACTTTCGAAATCTAAATAAAGTTTTTGATAAATATAACTACCCTATTCCCTCAACGGAGTAGATTTTCAAATAATCTCTAGCTCTGCAACGTTTTCATTACTAAACAAGTTTTCTAATCATGTTCTAGTGCCTAACTCTAACTTGGTTGAAAGTCACATTCTGCACAAAGTGGGGAACATATGCTTATAGAAGGATTCCTTTTGTCCTAGTGAATGAAAGTGATACGTTCTAGTGAGACATGAACATATCCTTTATAAGGTTGATAGGTCAAATTGTTGTGGTTTATCTTGATAATGTCATGGTATAATCCAAGAAAAGGTCAGATCACTTGCAACACCTAAAATAAATATTTGAAAGATGTTGGAAATATGGTATTTCCCTCAACCCAAAGAAAAAAATATTTTTTGTTTCATAAGGAAAATTATGAGGACACGTCATTTCAAAACATAAAATATTGATGGACCTAGAGTGTTCTAGACTCCCATGCGCAATATAAACAAGTCAATGGAATATTTCTTCAATGAGATAAATTTTGTGCAAAGGTTTGAGTTTGAATTTGTTGAAATTGTAAATCATTTTTAGACATTGATAAAGAAGGATGGCAAATAGTTTAAGTGGAATATTATCGAGAAGGAAGCTTTCAAAAAATTAAATTATGCAATGGTTATTTCCCTAGCATTGCACAACCCTAACATTAGCAAGGATTTTTTGTTGTATACATTTTCATCGAACCATTCTATTGTTGTGATGCTTACATAGAAATATTACCAAGGAGATTTGTTTTTAGTTGTGTTCATGAGCATTGGTCTATAGGGAGATGAGTTGAACTACCCAATGATTGACAAGTAAGAGTTCATTTTTTTTTAAGTTGTTAAATAGTTCAGACCCTATCTTGAAAAACACACTCAAGTAATTGTACCCCACTCAACTGTGAGATCATTTGTGTAGAAAACACCTAGTGAATGATGAGGAAATTGGATGAAAACCATCAAGGAATATGGACAATAATTTAAGACTGCAACTATTGTTAGAGGCCAAGGTATGTGAAAGATAGTAGTTGAAGCTTCAGACCCAATTGACAACAAAAGAAGGTCGAGAGAAAAAAAAAATGTCTCATTATGCCTAAAAAGTCTTATATGTCCCTGCAGATACAAATTTTTTGTATAATACGATAAAGCAATATTTGCAGCATGGCATTGCTCCCAACTATCTAAATTATAAGAAAAAGAGAGAATTAATACTCAAGTCTTCTCAATACTAGTTGGGTAATGGTATCCTATTCTACAGAAACTACGAAGGAGTTCCTCTCGTATGTCTTTAGAAATAATAAAATGGCAATGTCCTAACAAAAATACATGATGGACATGTCGAAGGTAACTTCGTTAGTGACACAAAAACTCACAATATCTTGAAAGTTGGGTATTACTAGCCAACAATCTTTAGGGATGCACATGCATATGCTTGAAAGTACCAAATGCTTTAGAAGTGTGCAGGACGTGAAAATAATCAATTTGTCCCACTGTGGCCTATAACAATTTAATAAAATTTTGAGCAGTGTGGCTTGGACATCATATGAGAGATAAACTAGATAATTTACAAGCATCATAAGTACATTCTAAGTGACAAAGACTAATTCACATGATGGATAGAATTTGTACCATTGATCAAGATAAAAAATGTAGTGGTAATTTAATTTCTGGAGAAACATCTTATTACTATTTTTGACATTCCATTGACACACATCTTTGATAATGATACTTATTTTAATTCTTTGAACTGAACTTAGTTTTATTTAGATAAAGGAATCAACTTATGGTACTCATATAAATATTACCTGCAAGGAAATGATGTAGCTAATTCCACCAATGAAAAACTTACACATATTCTGAAGAAAATTATTGTTGACCATCAGAGGAATTGGCATAATGCTTTGTTGAATTCCATGTCGGATGATTGAAACACTCCAACATATGGTTTAGGAATGGCCCATTATTTCTTGGTGTATGGAGGACAAGCCAACCTTCCTCCCAACACATTCTTTCCCTATCTCCAATTATCCCAAGCCACACAGGGGTATATGTATCTCTCCATTTAGAGTTAGATCAACACTCTATTGAAGTTAGAATAAGAGAGACAAAAATCTAAGAAAAGGTGTGGTGTCCATAAACAGATATAAGCAGTCTTCCAGAAATAAGGACTTTTGGGTGGAATATTTGGTTTTGAAATGGGACAAGTT
>JASDQU011404555.1:33041-56813 GCA_032191745.1 Picea mariana
TACCGATTTATCTTGGGTTATGTGAAAATTGATGTGATTGATTTATAAATGATCCAAATGTCTGTCTAATACATAGTTAGCCAATGCATCAGTTAATGTATTTAGACATCTAGGAATATGTTGATATTCAATATAATCAAAATAACGTTCCAAGAGGCGAATTTGCAAATACACCTGTAACAAAGTAGGACTTCGAATAGTATAGACATTACTTAATTGTAGTACTACAAGCTACGAATCGAGTCGCACAACCAAATGATGAATTATGAGAGAGATAGAATCAATCAACAATTCGATAACGGCTTTATACTCTGCAATATTGTTGGTTGCACGACCGAGACACACACCTCGTAAGGAGACAAGTTCGTTTGTAGGGGCGTAAATTGCCCATGCAGCAGAAGCAAGGTTATGATTACTACGGCTAGCGCCATCAGCAAAGCCAATGTAGGGTAGCGAAGACTCCGACATCTGGAATCAAACACAACGTCACGTAAGGGCAGAGACTAGATAATGACAAAAGCAAGCTATAGTAACACACAAGAAGTATGATACAATAAAAATACAAGTACTTGTGCACAGGTGATCTTATGCATAGTACTTCTTTAAGTACAACCCATTTCTAGGTTCACTTAAAGGGATACCATCGTAATCTACTAACTCATAAGCCCCTTTTTCCAAAACTCGTCTAACGATGTAAGGACCTCGCCACATGGCTTCGAATTTTCTAGCTCCTATCATATCTCGATCTTGTTCATAGAGGAGAACGAGATCTCCTTCGGAGAAAACGTGAGGCTTGACATGTTTGTTGTATTGGACCTTGACACGTTTTTTCTGAGCTTCTATGACTAGGGTAGCATCACGTCGAGTTTCATCTAATCGCATAAGATACAATAGACATTCTTCCTCAACAGAAGTGTTTGGTAAGAGTTCAACAACTAGTTTTAAAGAGGGTATCTCGCATTCGATTGGGATAATGGCTTCCAAACCATAAACTAACCGGAAAGGTGTAAACCCAGTAGCGGACATGATGGATGTCCGATAAGCCATAATGTCGAAAACAACATTGTGTGCCAACTTGTTTTGTGAATCCCTATCATTCGTCGGAGCATAGTTATGAGAACTTTGTTAATTGCTTCAACTTGGCCGTTGGCTTGTGGGTAATAGGGCGTTGAGTTCTCATGGTGAAGACCCAACTTCTCAGTAAGTTCAGACATCATGAAGTTTCGAAAGTGGCTACCGTGATCAGTGACGATAGCCTAGGGAACACCAAAATGATCTATGATGTGATTAAAAATAAATAATGATGCGGTCTTTCCAGTGTTGTCAAATGTTGGCATCGCCTCAACCCATTTCATAAAGTAATCTACGGCTACAATAATGTATTCATGCCCCCCGGATGAGTGGGGGTGACATGTCATGAAATCGATGCCCCATTTCACAAGTAGACCAATGGAGACCATAGGGTGAAGAGGAGTGGGATGTGACTGTATCTTATGATTATAGGTCTGGCAAGCATGGCATTTTTGAACGACGATTATGTAGTCGTTAAATAAAGAAGGCAAAAAAATACCCTGCTCATAAGATATTTTGGGCAGTAGAATACCCAGACATATGACCACCACAGGCTCCAGAATGGCAGTCATTCAGAGCTTTCTTGGCTTCGTTGAACGTTAGGCAGCGTCGAAAAATGAAGTCAATCCCCCAATGATAAAGAGTATCCCCGAGGATAATATATTGAATGGCTTGGTAGCATATTCGACGTCGGTCAATACTAGACAAAGTTGGCCAGAAAGTCTGGGTTTGGAGATATATGATGATATCACCATACTAAAGATCATCAGTGCTGATGAGGAAAAGGGATTCATCGGGAAATGAATCAACTGCTACATTTTTCGTTTTAGAATAGGGAAAGTCGCATATCAACTCAGCAAACACTAAGGACTTCTTGGACTTGGTGCGTTCGAATTCCAAGTCAAACTCCTGGAGTATAACAATCCATTTGGAGTATTTGCCCCCTAGCAATTGATGTGTGAGAATGTGTTGCATAGGGTTGCAGTTAGAAATCACTGTAGTCTTGCGCGAAATTAGGAGTGACTTCTGACGCTAACATTTTTGGCGCCATTGTCGGGGACGAAGTTGAAAATTTTCCCCAGGATTGAACGACATTGAGGCTCTGATTCTGAAGGTGCATCAGGTATCTGAGCCTTTTAAGATTGCTACTATGCACCTGGCGACTCCATTGTGACGACTCCACTGTGGTGAACCTACCATGATAATTGTGGCTTTCAGAGGTAGACACACGCGGTCCCATCCACAGTTGCCTCTATCTACACCTAAAACTGATCTGGAGGTGGTTCTATGAAAAGGAAAGGCCTCTGAAGAAGGAGCTTCCATCGCCGAACCAGGTAATCTGCCATCTCCTTCTGTAGGAACTCCATTTTCTCCTCCTTGGTTTCTTAACAGACCTTTTTCTGAGGTTTCTCGTTTCCTGAATTTCGGGAGTGTTCCTGCTGAGTTTTCCCCTCCTGGTCTGGGATTGGAGGGAGAAATCCTTGTCACTCCCCTCTCCTCTAAAGCTGTACTTTGGCGTAGACCCAGGACCCCAGAAGAGTTCCATGTTTCTATCTTTATCACTCCTCCTCTTGTTACTGTTAACACTCCTGCACAAAGAGGGGCATATGCTGACTTGAGCCCGTTATCCTTCTCTTTAAATCCCCTTTTGTTTCCCATTCCACTTTGAGACTCATTCCAAGTATCCCCTTCATGAACTCCTTCTCCTCCAAGTTCTCCTTCACCTAATATCCCTATGGCTAGTGCTAATCCCCCTCTAAATAGAATGGATACCATAGTTGTTGCCAGATATGCTCCCTTAATCCTACCCCATCCAATGAATCCTCTCCCTATTGGATATTACTTCAAGTATATGCCCAAGTTCACTAGGGAAGGGGACATAACTGCAGAAGAGCACCTGGCTGCTTTCTATAGTTATGCGGAAAACCTGAACATTGAGAATGAAGATGTATAGATGAGAGTATTCGTCCAGAGCCTGGATGGTGAGGTGAGGAAGTAGTTTAGAGGATTGGCCCCCGGATCTATTGCTGGGATCGAAGCTCTGGAGAGCGCTTTCCTAAGGCAGTGGGGAGATAGGAAGGATTTCATGTATTACATGACAGAGTTCGGGTCTTTGAAGAAGATGGAAGGAGAGTTTGTCTCTGACTTCTCCAAAATATTCAATAAGATGTATAATAAAATTCCTGTTGAGATAAAACCCTCAAAAGCCTCGGCCAAGATTTCTTATGCTAGTGCGTTTGGCCCCGATTTCTGTCTTTTATTGAGAGAAAGAAGAGCCACCTCCTTAGCTCAAATGAAAGATGCAGCCATAGAGGTGGAATATAATGTATTAGCAGCTGATAGACTGAGGAACAAGGCCGACGCAGATAGGATAAAGGGAAGATATGAAGCCTCAACTTCTGGCCCATCGGTGCCCCACCCTCAAGTAGATGAACTGACCAAGATGGTGAAGTCTCTGTCTGCAGAGATGGAGAGGATGAAGGTGGAGAAGAGGCAAGCATATAAGAACCCTCAAAATGCCGAAAATAAAGGAAATTTCAGGAGGCCAAACAATGTTACTTCCCCGACTGCGCAAAGAGAGAGGGGAAGAGACAGAGAAGACCAGAAAATTTAGGCCCCTTTTCAAAACAATTTTATGGCTGAGGGGGAAGAGGTGGAAACAGATGAGCTTGATCTTGAAATCCATTGCTTCAGAGAAACTCCTCCTTTTCCTCATCTCACTCAATCAGCATACGAGGAGTCTCTCATGGACAGTCATCTAAATGAGTTGAGCAAGGAAGACAAGGCTAGTGGCAGCCAAGGCAGGTATGACCTGAGGTCCAAGAAAAAGACAGTAGCACCTGATGTTCCTGAGTAGTTCACTAGAACATAGAAAACTGCTAATGAAGTAGCAGAAAGTCACAGAGGTAAGAAGACCCGACCCCTCTCTCCCATAGTCTAGGGTCATGTTCCCAAAATAAGAGAAATCCTAAAGCTTACATCTTCTTTTAATTTCGAGCATGAAATTCAAAAGATCAAAATCCCTGTGCCCCTGACCGAATTCATTAAACATGAAGGGTTCAAGAAACGCTTCTCTGAGATTTTACAGTCTGAGGTCTCATGCCTTCCCATAGAATCCATCAATTTGCAAGATGAAAAGCCTGCAGTCATTCTAGGTCCTATGGTAGAAGACAGGAATGACTCATCCCCTCCCTTCTACACTTCCTTGAACATACATGATAAGGTACTACACAACTCCTTGATGGATTCGGGGGATTCTCACAACCTCATGCCCAAAACTATCATGGAAGAGTTGGGGCTAGAAGTCACCCGAGCCTATCATGACCTCTATTCCTTTGACTCTAGGAAAGTTCAATGTCTAGGGGTTATCAAAGACCTGGTCGCGACCTTGTTTCAGTTGCCCATGAAAAGTGTGGTCATGGATGTTGTAGTGGCTGATGTCCCCCCCAAGTTCGGTATGTTGTTATCAAGATCTTGGATAAAAGGATGAGGGGGGAAACTTTGCAGATGGACCTCACATATGCTACTATCCCAGTGTTTGTAGGAGAACATAGAAGGCTATACAGGGAAGCCCAACTGGCCTATATAATCAGCGATAAAAACAACCCTACCAACCATCCCATTTTTGCCTTGGACACTGATTTAGGTTCCAATGTACTACAACTCACTAATGCTCCTGAGCCTCCTCTGAAACTCAAAAAGCTGCCCACCACTTCCCATAAATTTCCTCCCTCCATCACCCCCATCTGGAAAATGTTCTTTGATGGAGCCTTTTCCAGGGAGGGCACTGGTGCTGGGGTGTTTTTTGTGTCACATGCTCAGGAAACCATATCTCTGTCATACAAATTAGAATTTGAAGCTACCAACAATGTGGCAGAGTATGAAGCTCTTGTACTAGGATTAAGAGACACAAGGGAAATGGGAATTCAGGAGGTAGCAGTGTTCGGAGACGCAGAGTTGGTGGTCCAGCAAATCAGAAACGCTTATCAGGCTAAGCATCCTCGACTCAGAAGCTACAAAAATGAGGTATGGGACTTAATTGATAGTTTCTTCTCATCATTCAACATTTCTTTCATCCCAAGAGAGAAGAACACAATGGCTGATTCCTTAGCTACATCAGCGAGCAGTTTCAAAGTGCCCTTGCTGCCCAAATTCAGAGACAATGTAGAAGTAAAATACAGGCCCTCCATACCTGACAACGTCAAACATTCGAAGGTATTCGAGGACAATCTTGAGATCAAGATATTCTTGGAGACTGTTGAAGAATTTTCAGAGATGCATATCGACCAAGAATCTGTCTCTGAAGAAGAGCTTGATGGGGGTAAGTTTCTGAGTAAAATAGCAGAGCGTAACATTGTGCAACTCCCCAGCAACCATATTCCAAGGGGATGGGTTCCTTTGGAAAGGTTTTTTGATAGAAATGATGTTTCATTAAAAGGGGAAATCTTGGAGGATGACTATGATACTATTCAGTGAAACATTGGCACTGAAAGTGAGCCCAAGTTTGTCAAATTGTCAAGAAGTCTAACAAAGGAGCAGAGGTCTGAATACGCAGGACTTTTGAGGGAATTTGCTGATGTTTTTGCCTGGACCTATGAAGATCTCAAAACATATAACACTTCTGTCATTGAGCATATAATCCCATTGAAAAGGGAGGCGAAGCCATTTAGGCAGAAGCTAAGACAGATCAATCCTATGTTGTTTCCTATCATGGAGAGGGAAGTGAAGAAGCTGCTACAAGCCCAGATCATCGTGCCACTGAGATACTCAGAGTGGGTTGCTAACTTGGTCCCAGTAAGGAAGAAGAATGGAGAAATCAGACTCTGTGTAGACTTCAAAAACCTGAACAGGAGCTCGTGGAAGGACAACTACCCCTTACCAAAGATGGAACATATGTTGTAGAGGGTAACAGGGGCATCCAGAATGTCCATGATCGATGGTTTCTCTGGCTACAATCAAATCTTTGATCTGCCTGAGGGCAGGGAAAAGACGACATTTACCACTCCATGGGGCACATTCATGTATGCCAAAATGCCTTTTGGATTAATGAATGCAGGGGCGACGTTTCAACGTGCCATGGATATAGCTTTCATTGGGGAAAAGGATAAATTTGTGGTCATCTATCTGGATGACATAACAGTATTTTCAAAATCTCATAAAGAACATTGTTGTCATCTCATGAAGGTTTTCCTGAAATGCAGGAGTTTTGGCATTTCATTAAATCCATAGAAATCTCTGTTCCCCATGCAGGAGGGAAATTTACTAGGCCACATAGTATCAGCGGAAGGAGTCAGGATCGATCCTAGCAGAGTTGAAGCAATACAAACCTTATCAATCCCAAGGTCTAGGAAGGAGGTCCAATCTTTCCTTGGTAAGATTAATTTTCTGAGGAGATTTGTTCCTAACTTTATTGAGGAGGTAAAACTTATCATAGCCATGTTAAGAAAAGGAAATGAAGTGAGGTGGACTTCTGAATCGCGATATTCCTTTGAGCAAATAAAGAAGGCCCTGACTGAATCCCCTATGCTTATTAGTCCAATTACTCAAAGGATTTCCTTATTTTCTCCTTTGCCTCACCTGACACGGTGGCTGTTGTTTTATTACAGACAAACGAGGTTGGTCTAGAGCAGCCTATTGCCTATTTCAGTAGAGCATTGAGGGATGTCGAAGTCAGGTATGACACTATGGAGAAGCAGGCCTATGCCCTGGTAAAGGCTCTCAAGGCATTTAGAATATATGTCCTGCAGTCAAAAATCATTGCCTATGTCCCCTTAGCTGTTGTTAAAGACATTCTTATTCATCCTGACATAGACGAGAGCAGTAGTAAGTGGATAGCCAAGATTCTGGAATTTGACCTAGAAATAAAGCCTACCAAATTGATCAAAGTTCAAGGTTTAGCCAATCTGTTGGTTGAAGCCAATTTCCAAGCTTTGGGGGTAAGTTTCATCAATCAATGCTCATGAATTCAGCGGGGTCGGCTGTCTGAAATAGACCCTCAAAGGGAGCCCCCATTGGCTCGATGTCCCTGGTATAAGGATGTCATATATTTTCTGCAAGAGTTGCGGCCTCTAGACGGCCTGCAAAGAAACAAGGCAAAAGCTCTGAAGATCAAAGTAGTCAGATACTGCCTTATCGATCAAGTTTTATATTGGAAAGACCCCCTGGGGTTTCTTTTGAAATGTGTAGATCTGAAAGAAGTTGACAGGATCATGGTCGAATTTCACGACAGCCTATGTGGAGGGCATCATTTCTGGAAAACCATAGCCTACAAAATCCTTAGGGCGGGGTACTACTGGCCCACCGTATTCACTGACGTCTACAAAAGGGTTAGAGCTTGCATCAAATGTCAAATATTTGCAGGAAAACAACAACTCAAGTCTTTTTCGTTAAATCCTGTGGTTGTTTCAGGATCTTTCCAGCAATGGGGCCTAGATTTCATTGGAGAAATTCACCCCTCTTCCAGTGGGTAGCATAGATGGATCCTGACTATTACAGATTTATTTACCAAGTGGATTGAAGCTATACCCACCAAGAGTGCTTCCCACAAGGTAATCATCGGATTCTTGGAAGACCTCATCACAAGATTTGGCTGCCCAAGTAAGATTGTCACTGATAATGCAGCCTCTTTCAAGGCTGAGCCGTTAGCCAAGTTCTGTGAGAAATTCGGGATCAAACTGATTCACTCCACCCCATACTATCCCCAGGGCAATGGTTTAGCAGAGTCCTCCAACAAAAGCCTGATAAGGATCACCAAAAGATTGTTGGAAGACAACAAGAAGGCCTGGCACTCAAGATTGAAATTTCCTCTATGGGCCGATCGAGTGACCATGAAGAGATATATAGGCATCTCTCCTTTCCAATTAGTCTATGGAACATAGGTTGTTTTTCCTTATCATTTAGCCAATCCTATAGAAAAATTCCGCCAAGATCATCGAGAGGAGCCTGATGACATAATCAGAAGAATTCATCAGCTAGTGGAAGTCTAGCAGGCCAGGGAGCAGGTAATGGGCAGAATTCAAGACCATCAACAAAGGATCAAGTAGGTTTTTGATAAGAAGGCCAAGAAGGAAGAGTTTTGGATAGGAGACTTGGTACTGAAATGGGATGCTCCTAAACAAGATAAAGGCAAGCACGGAAAATTCGAAGCCTTGTGGATCGGGCCTTTCAAAGTCTCCAAAGTATTCTCGAATAATACCTACAGGTTATAGGATTTGAAGGATCAAGAAGCTTTCAATGGCCCCGTGAATGGGCATTTCCTAAAAAGATTTTTTTCTTGAGCCGCACATGGCTCTTTCGCGGTTGTAAATATTGTTTTTCTTTCCGTCTTTAAGTTTTAAATAAATGTCTCCATATCCCAACAACAAGGCGCTGGAACTGTAAAACGAGTCCTTAGAGAATCATAGGCATGACTCTATCCCCCATGGAGCCTAATGTTAGTAACAATTCTTGTCCTGGGCACAAGAGTATTCAGGTCTGCAAGTTGCATGAGAAGCGCCCAAGCGTAGCACGAAAAAATCTCATTTCAGGCTTCCAAGCAAGTAAGCAGGCGAAATTATATTATCGACAGTCCGTATTCATCAATAGCAGCAGATCGACGATCGACGGGAAATCGCGGTTAGCGGAGTTGCGTCGATATTAGTGTGATGGATAGTGCCCATATTGCATACAGGAGAGGATAGCAGCCATCCATCCAAGGGATGCATGGCGGGAGATCTAGTCACGTCGGCATTTTGACATTCGGGAGTTCGAAGGGGGAGGGTTCCATGTCGTGCTACATCTCGAAACCCCGAACCCCGAAGTGCCGAAAGTGTACAAAGTTGGGCCTGCAGTATCCTGGAGCAGTCTCAGCCATTCATCCAAAGGGGACACCTGGTGTGCAATTAGGCTCCTCGCCTTTTCTCCCGTCGCGACTTCGAAGCACAAGGAGCAGCTCCTTCATATCCCCGAGGCGTGAAGTGCCAAGAGCGTCCAGGACCCGGGCCCATAGTATTGCCGAGTGAGTTGAGCACCGTCAGATCTGAAAGGGACGCGTGGTGCCCAATTAAGCCATCTCATCGTTTAGCTCATCGCGACTGTGATAAGCAAGGATCAGCTCCTTCCTATTCATGAACGTCGAAGGTGCCTTTGAGAATAAACACAGGTCACAGCCCGTGGTCACTTGGGAAATAAAAAGAGCTGTGCAAGAGGGGCCAAAGGTGTCAAGTTTAGTCACATAAGAGATCATCGTGATCTCCAGGTGCCATCTAATTCGATCTCAATCTTGGTTCTCTCTTGGAGTAAATGAAGGTGAGAGAGGGTCATTGAAACCTCTCCTCATTCATTAAGTATAAGGTATGGAGGGTCTGGCAAACTATCTGCCCGAGAGGGTCTTGTGTACCAATTTTTTCCAAAGAATCCATGCCAATTCCTTAACTAGCCAGAGAGGTCTACACATGATAACTTGGCACTTAATGGCTCAGCTACTCCCCTGCAGGAGCCATTCATATTTAAGGTGGTGTCTGACGAAGAATATATGTCCTACTTTGACTGAAGGGACACCACGCTTTGGACAACTGAGCACACCTCTATTAGGTGAATTTTTCTGAGTATATAGACTTAGTCTTTGCATTTTTGTAAAGCATCGATGGTTGAGCAAGGCTACCGATTATAAAACTTTAATGAAGCACTGCTATTCTGGTTATGCATGGACTCTTGAGACTTATTTCCTTATGAATGTCAGTTTATTTCACGTCTTTGTTTACACCGTGTTAGAGCAGCTCGGAATTGGAGGATCTAGTCGAGTTATAATTGTTATAGGATGATGTAGGTTGGATCACTGTAACAGTTGCATTTTTTCTAATCGGTCCCTGTGATTTTCTTAGCGATGAATGGCTTGGAATTGGAGGATCCAGTCAAGTCCCCCTTTCAGTTTCTCGAAGCCCTAAACCAAGAGGGTCTTGCATTCAGATTTTTTCTTCTACAAACTGCTAAAAGGCCTATTGCCTGAGGTATTTTGCTCACTCCTCTCACCAAGTCTTCAACCTACTCATCTTTAAATCAACTCACTGACTGAAGTTAAATCAAGACCTCCTTTGTTCCTTACATACCGGACTCAGTTCCCGAGTTAGAGCGATATCTTCCCGAGTCTCTACCCATTTGATCACCCATTAAAACTATTGTGACATAAAACTGATGGGCATTGGGCTCTGCTCCTGCAAGCAATCCAGGAGTGAATTTTGACGCTAACATTTCTGGCGCCGTTGTCGGGGACGAAGTTGAAAATTTTCCCGGGGATTGAATGACATTGAGCCTCTGATTCTGAAGGTGCATCAGGTATCAGATCCTTTGAAGATTGCTACTATGCACCTGGCGACTCCATTGTGACGACTCCACTGTGGCGAACCTACCATGATAATTGTGGCTTTCAGAGGTAGACACACGTGGTCCCATCCACAACTACCTCTATCTACACCTAAAGCTGATCCGGAGGTGGTTCTCAGAAAAGGAAAGGCCTCTGAAGAAGGAGCTTCCACTGCCGAACTAGGTAATCCGCCATCTCCTTCTGTAGGAACTCTATTTTCTCCTCCTTGGTTTCTTAACAGACATTTTTTTGAGGTTTCCCGTTTCCT
Organism: Picea mariana; assembly: GCA_032191745.1. Classification (NCBI taxonomy): domain Eukaryota; kingdom Viridiplantae; phylum Streptophyta; class Pinopsida; order Pinales; family Pinaceae; genus Picea; species Picea mariana. The sequence continues at coordinate 43,721 of JASDQU011404555.1, forward strand.
AAATTTTGGGAGTGTTCCTGCTGAGTTATCCCCTCCTGGTCTGGGATTGGAGGGAGAAATCCTTGTCACTCCCCTCTCCTCTGAAGCTGTACTTTGGCGTAGACCCAGGACCCCAGAAGAGTGCCCCGTTTCTATCTTTACCACTCCTCCTCTTGTTATTGTTATCACTCCTGCACAAAGAGGGGCATCTGCTGACTTGATCCTGTTAGCCTTCTCTTTAAATCACCTTTTGTTTCCCATTCCACTTCAAGACTCATTCCTAGTAGCCCCTTCGCGAACTCCTTCTCCACCAAGTTCTCCATCACCTAATATCCCTATGGTTGGCGTTAATCCCCCTCTAAATAGAATGGATGCCATAGTTGCTACCAGATATGCTCCCTTAATCCTACCCCATCCAATGAATCCTCTCCCTGCTGGAGATTACTTGAAGTATATGCCCAAGTTCACTAGGGAAGGGGACATAACTGCGGAAGAGCACCTGGCTACTTTCTACAGTTATGTGGACAACCTGAACATTGAGAATGAAGATGTATGGATGAGAGTCTTCGTCCAAAGCCTGGATGGTGAGGTGAGGAAGTGGCTTAGAGGATTGGCCCCCGGATCTATTGCTAGGATCGAAGCTCTGGATAACGCTTTCCTAAGGCAGTGGGGAGATAGGAAGGATTTCATGTATTACATGACATAGTTTGGGTCTTTGAAGAAGATGGAAGGAGAGTCTGTCTCTGACTTCTCCAAAAGATTCAATAAGATGTATAATAAAATTCCTGCTGAGATAAAACCCTCAGAAGCCTTGGCCAACATTTCTTATGCTAGTGCGTTTGGCCCCAATTTCTGTCTTTTATTGAGAGAAAGAAGAGCCACCTCCTTAGCTCAAATGAAAGATGCAGCCATAGAGGTGGAATCTAATGTATTAGCAGCTGATAGACTGAGGAACAAGGTTGACGCAGATAGGAGAAAGGGAAGATCTGAAGCCTCAACTTCTGGCCCATCGATACCCCAACCTCAAGTGGATGAACTGACCAAGATGGTGAAGTCTCTATCTGCAGAGATGGAGAGGATGAAGGTGGAGAAGAGGCAGGCATATAAGGGCCCTCAAAACGCCGAAAATAAAGGAGTTTTTAGGAGGCCAAACAATGTTACTTCCCCGACTGTGAAAAGAGAGAGGGGAAGAGACAGAGAAGACTAGAAAATTCAGGCCCCTTTTCAAAACAATTTTATGGCCGAGGGGGAAGAGGGGGAAACAGATGAGCTTGATCCTGAAATCCATTGCTTCGAAGACACTCCTCCTTTTCCTCATCTCACTCAATCAGCATACTAGGAGTCTCTCATGGACAGTTAGCTAAATGAGCTGAGCAAGGAAGACAAGGCTAGTGGTAGCCAAGGCAGGTATGACCTGAGGTCCAATAAAAAGAAAGTAGCACCTAATATTCCTCAACGGTTCACTAGAATAGAGAAACCTGCAAATGAAGAAGTAGACAGTCACAGAGGTAAGAAGACCCAACCCCTCTCTCCCATAGTCCAGGGTCATGTTCCCAAAATAAGAGAAATCCTGAAGCTTACATCTTCTTTTAATTTCGAGCATGAAATTCAAAAGATCAGAATCCCTGTGCCCCTGACCGAATGGATTAAACATGAAGGGTTCAAGAAACACTTCTCTGAGATTTTACAGTCTGAGGTCTCATGCCTTCCCATAGACTCCATCAATTTGCAAGATGAAAAGCCTACAATCATTCTAGGTCCTATGGTAGAAGACAGGAATGACTCATCCCCTCCCTTCTACACTTCCTTGAACATACATGACAAGGTACTACACAACTGCTTGATGGATTCGGGGGCTTCTCAACACCTCATGCCCAAAAATGTCATGGAAGAGTTAGGGCTAGAAGTCACCCGAGCCTATCATGACCTCTATTCCTTTGACTCTAGGAAAGTTCAATTTCTGGGGGTTATCAAAGACCTGGTCGCGACCTTGTTTCAGTTGCCCATGAAAAGTGTGGTCATGGATGTTGTAGTGGCTGATGTCCCCCGCAAGTTCGGTATGTTGTTATCAAGATCTTGGATAAAAAGACTGGGGGGAAATTTTCAGATGGACCGCACATATGCTACTATCCCAGTGTTTGGAGGAGAACATAGGAGGCTATACAGGGAAGCCCAACTGGCCTATATAATCGACGATAAAAACAACCCTACCAACCATCCCATTTTTGCCTTGGACACTGATTTAGGTTTCAGTGCACTACAACTCACTAATGCTCCCGAGCCTCCTCTGAAACTCAGAAAGATGCCCACCAATTCCCATAAATTTCCTCCCTCCATCACCCCTGTCTAGAAAATGTTCTTTGATGGAGCCTTTTCTAGGGAGGGTGCTGGTGTTGGGGTGTTTTTTGTGTCACCTGCTCAGGAAACCATATCTCTGTCATACAAATTAGAATTTGAAGCTACCAACAATGTGGCAAAGTATGAATCTCTTGTCCTAGGATTAAGAGACGCAAGGGAAATGGGAATTCATGAGGTAGTAGTGTTCAGAGACGCAGAGTTGGTGGTCCAGCAGATCAGAAACGCTTATCAAGCTAAGCATCCTCGACTCAGAAGCTACAGAAATGAGGTATGGGACTTAATGGACAATTTCTTCTCAGTATTCAACATTTCTTTCGTCCCAAGAGAGAAGAACATAGTGGCCGATTCCTTGGCTACATCAGTGAGCAGTTTCAAAGTGCCCTTGCCGCCCAAATTCAGATACGATGTAGAAGTAAAATACATGCCCTCCATACCTGAAAACTTCAAACATTGGAAGGTATTCGAGGACGATCTTGAGATCAAGAGATTCTTGGAGACTGTCGAAGAATTTTCAGAGATGCATATCGACCAAGACTCTGTCTCCTAAGAAGAGCTTGCTGGGGGTAAGTTTCTGAGTAAAATAGCAAAGCGTAACATTGTGCAGCTCCCCAGCAACCATATTCCAAGGGGACTGGTTCCTTTGGAAAGGATTTCTGATAGAAATGTTTTGTCATTAAAAGGGGAAATCTCAGAGGATGACTCTGATACTATTCAGTGCAACATTGGCACTGAAAGTGAGCCCAAGTTTGTCAAATTGTCAAGAAGTCTGACAAAGGAGCAGAGGTCTGAATACGCAGGACTTTTGAGGGAATTTGCTGATGTTTTTGCCTGGACCTTTGAAGATCTCAAAACATATAACACTTCTATCATTGAGCATAAAATCCCGTTGAAAAGGGAGGCAAGGCCATTTAGGCAGAAGCTAAGATAGATCAATCCTATGCTGCTGCCTATCATGGAGAGGGAGGTGAAGAAGTCGCTATAGGCCCAGATCATCATGCCACTGAGATAATCAGAGTGGGTCGCTAACTTGGTCCCAGTAAGGAAGAAGAATGGAGAAATCAGACTCTGTGTAGACTTCAAAAACCTGAACAGGAGCTCGCAGAAGGACAACTACCCCTTACCAAAGATGGAACATATGTTGCAGAGGGTAACAAGGGCATCCAGGATGTCCATGATCGATGGTTTTTCTGGCTACAATCAAATCTATGTTCTACCTGAGGACAGGGAAAAGATGGCATTTACCACTCCGTGGGGCACATTCATGTATGCCAAAATGCCTTTTGGATTGATGAATGTAGGGGCGACGTTTCAATGTGCCATGGATATATCTTTCGTTGGGGAAAAGGATAAATTTGTGGTCATCTATCTGGATGACATAACAGTATTTTCAAAATCTCATAAAGAACATTGTTGTCATCTCAGGAAGGTTTTCCTGAAATGCAGGAGTTTTGGCATTTCATTAAATCCCAAGAAATCTCTGTTCGCCATGCAGGAGGGAAAGTTACTAGGCCACATAGTATCAGCAGAAGGAGTCAGGATCGATCCTAGCAGAGTTGAAGTAATACAATCCTTATCAATCCTGAGGTCCAGGAAGGAGGTCCAATCTTTCCTTGGTAAGATTAATTTTCTGAGGAGATTTGTTCCTAAGTTTGCTGAGGAGGTAAAACTTATAACAGCCATGTTAAGGAAAGGAAATGAAGTGAGGTGGACTTCTGAATCGTGAAATTCCTTTGAGCAAATAAAGAAGGCCCTGACTGAAGCCCTTGTGCTTATCAGTCCCGATTACTCAATGGATTTCCTTATTTTCTCCTTTGCCTCACCTGACACGGTGGCTACTGTTTTATTACAGACAAACAAGGTTGGGCTAGAGCAGCCTATTGCCTATTTCAGCCAAGCATTGAGGGATGCCGAAGTCAGGTATGACACTATGGAGAAGCAGGCCTATGCCCTGGTAAAGGCTCTCAAGGCATTTAGAATCTATGTCCTGCAGTCAAAAATCATTGCCTATGTCCCCTCAGCTGCTTTTAAAGACATTCTTATTCAGCCTGACATAGATGGGAGGAGGAGTAAGTGGATAGCCAAGATTCTGGAATTTGACCTGGAAATAAAGCCTACCAAATTGATCAAAGGTCAAGGTTTAGCCAAGCTGTTGGTTGAAGACAATTGCCAAGCTTTGGGGGTAAGTTTCATCAACGAATGCTCATGAATTCAGTAGGGTTAGCTGTCTGAAATAGACCCTCAAAGGGAGCCCCCATTGTCTCGATGTCCCTGGTATAAGGATGTCATATATTTTCTGCAAGAGTTCCGGCCTCTAGACAGCCTGCAAAGAAACAAGGAAAAATCTATGAAGCTCAAAGCAGTCAGATACTGCCTTATCGATCAAGTTTTATATTGGAAAGACCCCCTGGGGTTGCTTTTGAAATGTGTAGATCCGCAAGAAGCTGACAGGATCATGGTCGTATTTCACGACAACCTATGTGGAGGGCATAATTTCTATAAAACCACAGCCTACAAAATCCTCAGGGTTGGGTACTACTGGCCCACCGTATTCACTGACGTCTGCAAAAGGGTCAGAGCTTGCATCAAATGTCAAATTTTTGCAGGAAAACTACAGCTCAAGTCTTTGCCGTTAAATCCTGTGGTTGTTTCAGGACCTTTCCAGCAATGGGGCCTAGATTTCATTGGAGAAATTCACCTCGCTTCCAGTGGGCAGCACAGATGGATCCTGACTACTACAGATTTCTTTACCAAGTGGATTGAAGCTATCCCCACCAGGGGTGCTTCCCACAAGGTAATCATCGTATTCCTGGAAGACCTCATCACAAGATTCGACTGCCCAAGTAAGATTGTCACTAATAACGCAGCCTCTTTCAGGGCTGAGCCGTTAGCCAAGTTCTGTGAGAAATTCGGGGTCAAACTGATTCACTCCACCCCATACTATCCCCAGGGCAATGGTTTAGCAGATTCCTCCAACAAAAGCCTGATAAGGATCATCAAAAGATTGTTGGAAGACAACAAGAAGGCCTGGCACTCAAGATTGAAATTTTCTCTATGGGCCGATCGAGTGACCGCGAAGAGATCTATAGGCATATCTCCTTTCCAATTAGTCTATGGAACAGAGGTTGTTTTTCCTTCTCATTTAGCCATTCCTGTAGAAAAATTCCTCCAGGATCATCGAGAGGAGCCTGATGACATAATCAAAAGAATTCATCAGCTAGTGGAAGTCTAGCAGGCCAGGGAGCAGGTAATGGGCAGAATTCAGGACCATCAGCAAAGGATCAAGAAGGTTTTTGATAAGAAGGCCAAGAAGGAAGAGTTTCAGATAGGAGACCTAGTACTGAAATGGGATGCTCCTAAACAAGATAAAGGCAAGCATGGAAAATTTGAAGCCTTATGGATCGGGCCTTTCAAAGTCTTCGAAGTATTCTCGAATAATACCTACAGGTTATAGGATTTGAAGGATCAAGAAGCTTTCAATGGCCCTGTGAATGGGCATTTCCTAAAAATATTTTTCTCTTGAGCCGCACATGGCTCTTTTGCGGTTGTAAATATTGTTTTTCTTTCCGTCTTTAAGTTTTAAATAAATGACTCCATATCCCAACAACAAGGCGCTGGAACTGCAAAACGAGTCCTTAGAGCATCACAGGGATGACTCTATCCACCATGGAGCTTAATGTTAGTAACAATTCTTGTCCTAGGCACAAGAGTATTCAGGTCTATAAGTTGCACGAGAAGTGCCCAAGCGCAACACAAAAAAATCTCGTTTCAGGCTTCCAAGCAAGTAAGCGGGTGAAATTATATTTTCGACGGTCCAGATTCATCCATAGGAGCAGATCGATGGTTGGTGGGAAATCGCGGTTAGCGGAGTTGCGTCGAGATTAGCATGATGGATAGCGCCCATATTGCATACAAGAGAGGATAGCAGCCGTCCATCCAAAGGACGCGTGGCGTGAGATCTAGTCACGTTGGCATTTTGGCATTCGGGAGGTCAAAGGGGGAGGGTTCCATGTCGTGTTACATCTCGAAACCCCAAACCCCGAAGCGCTGAATGCGCACAAAGTCGGGCCTGCAGTATCCTAGAGCAGTCTCAGCCGTTCATCCAAAGGGGACACCTGGTGCACGATTAGGCTCCTCGCATTTTCGCCTGTCGCGACTTCGAAGCACAAGGAGCAGCTCCTTCATATCCCCGAGGCGTGAAGTGCCAAGAGCGTCCAGGACCCAGGCCCATAGTATTGCCGAGTGAGTTCAGGACCGTCAGATCTGAGAGGGACACGTGGCACCCAATTAAGCCATATCGACGTTTCACTCATCGCGACTGTGATAAGCAAGGATCAGCTCCTTCCTATTCACGAATGTCGAAGACGCCTTTGAGAATAAACGCAGGGTCACAGCCTGTGGTCACTTGGGAAATAAAAAGAGATGTGCAAGAGCAGCCAAAGGCATCGAGTTTAGTCACAAAAGGGATCATCACTATCTCTGGGTGCCATCTTATTCGATCTCAATCCTGGTTCTTTCTTGGAGTAAATGAAGGTGAGAGGGGGTGGTTGAAACCTCTCCTCATTCATTAAGTATAAGGTATGGAGGGTCTGGCAAACTGTCTGCCCGAGAGGGTCCTGTGTACCAATTTTTTCCAAAGAAGCCATGCCGAGTCCTCGACTAGCCAGAGAGGTCTGCACACGCTAGCTCGACACTTAATGGCTCAGCTACTCCCCTGTAGGAGCCATGCACAATTAAGGGAGCGTTTGACGAAGAATATCTATCCTAGTTTGACTGAAGGGACACCACGCTTTGGACGACTGAGCACGCCTCTGTTAGGCGAATTTTTCTGAGTATATAGACTCAGTCTTTGCATTTTTGTAAAGCATTGATGGTTGAGCAAGGCTCCCAGTTATAAAACTTTAATGAAGCACTGCTATTCTGGTTATGCATGGAATCTTGAGACTTCTTGCCTTATGAATGTTAGTTTCTTTCACGTCTTTGTTTACACCGTGTTAGATCAACTCGGAATTGGAGGATCCAGTCGAGTTGTAACTGTTATAGGATGATGTAGGTTGGATCACTGTAACAGTTGCATTGTTTCTAATCAGTCCTTGTGATTTTCTTAGCGCTAAATGACTTGGAATTGGAGGATCCAGTCAAGTCCCCCTTTCAGTTTCTCGAAGCCTTGAACCATGAGGGTCTTGCATTCATAGTTTTTCTTCTACAAACTGCTGAAAGGCCTATTGCCTGAGGTATTTTTCTCACTCCTCTCACCAAGTCTTCAACCTGCTCATCTTTAAATCAACTCATTGAATGAAGTTATATCAAGACCTCCTTTGTTCCTTACATACCAGACTCAGTTCCCGAGTTAGAATGATATATTCCCGAGTCTCTACCCATTTGATCACCCATTAAAACTATCATGACATAAAACTGATGGGCATTGGGCTCTGCTCCTACAAGCAATCCAGGAGTGACTTATGACGCTAACAAAACCTATACGGTAAAATTGACAGCGGACAAAAATGGCTTGAAGGTGGGTTGGATGATCGACTCGACGCATTGAGTGAGCAGGTAAATCATCCAGATATGGTTGCACGATGTGCTTGATATCATGGAAGGAATTAGACATAGCACGTTGAAAATTTGCACCAACGTTCTTGAGACCAAAAGGGAGTTTTCGATAGGAAAAAGTACCTCAAGGACAAATAAAAGCAGTCTTATGTTGATCCTCAGGAATAATGTTGATTTCATTATACCCGGAGAAACCATCCATCAGAGAGAAGATTTCACTTCCGGCGCAATCCTCGACAATCTGATCGATGAAGGGGGTAGGAAAGTTGTCTTTGGGACAAGATTTGTTGATATCCATATAGTCAACGCATACAGGAATGTGCCTTGTTTCTTGTCGATCGGGACAAGATTGGAAACCCAGTTAGTGAGGGCCACCGGATAAATAAAGTCGGCTTTAAGAAGTTTCTCGACTTCGAGCTTGATTGCAGCCACTTTACGTGGGTGAACGGGACGAAGGCGTTGCCGGACAGGTTTAGCATCGGGGTATGTCTTGATCTCATGTATCACAATGTCAGGGTCAATACCCGACATTTCTTCGCAGCTCCAAGCGAAGATGTCACAAAACTCTTTGAAAAGGGACGTGTAGGTGACGATTTCATTAGGGGAACACGAAGCTCCAATATGGACATTTTCGACAATTCCAGGCTTGATGGATATGTCAAGGGGAATAGTGGGAGAGATATTGCTTAAGTTCCCTTCGGAAAACACATCGTGTGTGGACTCGGGAATGGTTGAGATGACAACAACGGTCGACAGGGTCGAGATCCGTTGGTAGTTCTCAATGGTATGTTGCTCCAGAAAGAGGATGGAACAATGATGTCCATCATTCCAAGGGGTGTCTTCCATGACATACATGATCATCTTATCTATGGGAAAAATGACACGGAAGGGATCTGGAGACAACTCATCAAGAGAGGGGGTAGAAGGGGTTGCCGATTGAATGGCCTGATAGGCGGATTCAACCAGACTTAACGGCATTTCGTCACCGTAACGGAGATGATTTCCAGGGTTAGGTACTATCCATGGGTCGTGAGATGCAGGAATTCCATGAATCGAGGTGGAGATCATGTTGATTGAAGCAAAAGATGAGTGTGGAACATCGGACGGTGGAATGGGGAAAGTACCCATTAACGAAGAATCTTTGAGAAGGCCTACATCAACGTTCTCATAACCCGGTGGGGTTTTAGCGATGAACGGTACATTGCCAGTATGGGTATCGGAGTTAAAGAAGGCTAATTGGTTGACGTGACTACCTTCCCTTGATGTGGGAAATGTACCACACGAAAAAGGGTCGACACAATGGCATGCATAGAATTGATCCAGCTGCGGCCAAGCAAAAGATTGTAATCAAGAGGAGCGTCAAAGACTTCCACTTCGACTTGAACTGTTTTTCCTTCTATCGTGATTGGCAATGAAGGAAGGACACCGTAGGGCTTAAAACCAGAGCCATTAAAGGCTTTGAGAGTGTTCTGGGATTTGTTCAAAGAGGGAGAGCCAATGGCTTTCCAACAAGTAAGAGACATGACACACGTCGAGGCACCCTCGTCGATAACTCTTCAACAAATGTTTTTTTCAGAGACAATCACTTGGATCTGGAACGCGAGTTGAGGCAGTAACCTTGGAATGTGATATTCCAAGTCAAAATTTATTAAATTCGTATCCATCGGGTCGATTCCACCGATAGCTTTCAACAGTGCCTTCCGTTGTGTGGGACAAATTTGAAGGACTTCGAGGGCTAACATCGCAGAAGGTGCTTGGGCCATATCTTCAACAATGTTGTGGTTCTGGGAAGCACAAGCATGAGGACTGAAAGCCAATTTCTGAACGACGCCCTTTGGGGGGGGTCGAAGAACTGTGTCGAGGCACGGTCGTTCGAGATGAAGAGGACCGTTGGTAGGTGGAGTCATGGGAGAGGGTTGTGCCAATGAAGGAGGTAGGTCATCAACCTTCTCTTTAGAGGGAGAATAATCTTTGGCTCGAGTGGTGAGTGCAATGTTGTTCTACTTTGAATCGCCAGTACACATCAATACATAGGATGTAGTAGAAGGTGAGGGTTGGTCATGAATGACCAATTGAGCCTGTTGTTGAGACGGGAAGGGTTGGGACAAAATGACCAGGGCAGGTGGTTTTGGGACTCCTTGAAGGAACTTAGTGACCTCGGCACGTCGTGGACAATCCTTCGTGTAGTGATTGTCACCACAGATAAGACAAGGGTATCAAGGTTTGTGCTTATCCCTATCATCAACAGGTGGAGTTTTGGTTCGCTCTGCTTGAGAAGTATTTTTGTCCTCCTTATTCTTACCCCTTCCCTTTTTGGATTTGTTTTTACCGGCTGGGGTAGATTGAACTGCATTTACCTCAAAAGTCTTGTCGGTGGGAGGAACAGGAGACAGAGCATTTTGAACATTAGAAAAAGCAGGTTTGGGATTGTTTCTTGGAGAGGAATGTGGTTGGGCCTGGAAAGTGCCAATCACACTGTCGACTGCATGAGAAGCAGCTAGAGTAGTTGAAGTGGCGGAAGTGGAAGGACGAGGTGCGTCAGGTAGTAAGTCATAAAGGGTACCCGTTTGTGAGTAAACAAGGTCAAGGTATTGAGCACGACTTATGGCCTTCTCTTCCGTGACTACTCCACCCATGGTGATGTCACGACTGATGTCATTCACATAAGATTTTGTGAACCATTCTGCCAGCAACTGATCGGGGAGTTCGATTTTGATAAGACGTCGTCTCCGTCGCCACTCATGAATGTGATCGGATATATGAGTGGCTTTGTTTTGTTTGAAAGAACTCAAAATCTTAGTCCCCATTTCATAACGGATTGGTAACTGGTAGTGAGTGAGGAAAGCCATAGCTAGGGTGTTGAAGTCAGGGAAAAAACCTCGTGGTAATTCTATATACCACTTCGCAGCAGAACCCGTGAGGGTTCGTTGAAAAAGACGTAAATGAATAGAGTCATCCATCAACGAGTTGGATAAACACCAGAGGTGAAAATTCATGACGTGATTGTTTAGGTCCTCTCTTGCCTTGCTGTCGAATTTAGAGATGTCTGACAGTAGCTTGGATGGTATAGCGGACCATTGGGGAGAGTGACGAATTGGATCATTCAAAATCCTCGACAAGTCTGGGAGATCCAAAGTGGCCAAGAAGGGTAACTGTCGATTCACATGTGGGTACTGGTGGCTTTGGGGAGGAATCCCCATCGGAAAATCAGTAGGACCATAAGCAGACTGCATATAATGTGAAGACCTAGGCAGATTTGGTGGTGGTTGTAGAGGATAGTAGCTCATGGGATTGTATCCTGGAACAGGGATGTGAGTTTGAGCATTCGAACCCCATATGGGATTGGACGTACCTGGATATGGTTGGCCTATATTAGGGGGTATAACGGATGCAGCTGGAAGTTGTTGCCCCCCCAGTCGATTGAGGATAATGTTGTATTAGATGATTCCAATACTGGGCCAAGGATGGAGGTATGTTTTGTCCATAAGGTGGGGTATGTCCTCCAATCAGAGGTTGTGTTCCAATTGAGGGCAGTGTTCCAATTGGGGGTTGAGTTCCAATTGGGATTTTCATTCCAATAGGAATTTTCCCACCAAGGGGGGGTTGAGTCAAACCTCCTTGGTGAAATTGTCCACCAATAGGAATCTGGTAATTTGGTGTGAATGACGGAATAGTGCCACTAGGATTAATACTACCAGTAGAGGACGAGAAAAGTCCTCCAAAAGAGGGTTGAGGAAGTGTCAAAATGAAACCGGGAAGAGAGTTCCCAGAGGAAGAAGGACCACCAGGAATTCTGGATGGGGTTTGTGAAGGAGTTGAAATGGAAGCATTCAATGCATGGTATCAGGGTGGTAGTGTCGGGGTGATACTGGGCGTGAGCATTGTGTCGATGGGGGCTTGACTAACCGCGGTAATCCCGGTGTGAATACTAATAGTATCTGTGTGATGGGCCATTTTGATAGGGATGGTCAAGATGTGGTCAGAGCGCGAGGCGTCCGTACCAGGAAAATAATAGGCAGTAGTAAACGGTACTGTGTCTGGGTTAGAGGTTTCAGAAATCACAGGCGAGACAGTGATTTCAACGCTTGATCCTGCACCAAAAAGGTCCCGTCTAAAAATGCCCATAGACCAAAAAGGATATTGGCCTTCAATTCCTGGAAAGGGTCCAATCGGTGATCCAGAAGACACAACAACTAAGTCTATGGAAGAATTCAGTCGCATAAACTGTCGCTCAGAATCGGGGTGAAGTCGAAAGTCCTCTCGAGTATTGGTAATCGGGAAATGTTCTAGAGAGTCGGTGCATTCCACTTGTGGCATGGAAACGTATTGGACTTCACTCTGCTGAGGAGAGCCCTCAGGTGAGCTTTTAGGAAGGGGTTGAGAACCTTCCAAATGCTCTGGAGATAAACCCTGCATTCTACGTGAACGACATGGAGGATCTATTGGGAACAAGTGACAAACTTATGAAGAAAATCGTGTGCTAGTAAACAAAATCTAGGAAACAATACCAAGCAAACAAGACCTTCTAATTCTGAAGTCACTAGTTGGTGATGAAATCCAACGTTGCAACAACGAGATGAGAAGGGGCTATGCTAGGGTGGAAAAGTTATGTTGACGACCTGCTTAATGGACTTACACCCTGGTGCAAGCTCCCACACATAATCGTGGGTATGCCCTCCAAGGAGCCTGAGTGAGTTTGGCCAACGTCGATTCCAGGTACCGTGAAGACTTGCCCCTTCACAGTCACCTTGTGTAAGAACCTAGAAATATAGGCTGCTAAGGTTACCACTGACAACAATAAATCCTGGGGGGACAGTCGACAGTCCGATACACATGCAAGGGTAGGGTATCTAGCCCAAAATCAACTCAAGAGGCTTCCACTCATCATTTTGGGTATACCTCCAAGTGATCTCCATAATACGTGCAATCTCTACACTGATATCAACAAAGCAGGGTGAGTAACTTTATCAATATCAATGCGACCTCATGTTTGACCCTTGTGTGAGAAGGGCTTCCCAAGACAAGACGTTGTAAATGGAATTTGACACTCCTTAACACAAGATGTTATTGTGTGTTTTGTGCTTTGGAGAGTGTATCTCTCTACCTATTCCAAAGTGCTAGCCTAGCTAAATGTTGATGTAATAGAGCCCTAGAAAAGATTTACTAGTTAAATTTTACAATTGCGCAATGTTATGAAGGGTTG
>JASDQU011404557.1:1182-11989 GCA_032191745.1 Picea mariana
AGTGGTATTTGAAGTTTGACAGGTTTATGACAGAACAGGGTTATAGTAGATGTCATTCTGATCATTGTGTTTATTTTAAAAAGCTAGAAAATGGAAGCTTTATTATCTTGCTATTGTATGTAGATGACATGCTTGTTGCAGGGTCTAATATGAAAGATATAAATGTGCTCAAGAATAAATTAGCCAATTCATTTGCGATGAAGGATTTGGGTGTTGCAAAGAAAATCCTTGGTATGAGAATAATAAGAGACAGGAAAAATCGCAAACTGACATTGTCTCAGAGTGAGTACACAAAGAAGGTGTTGGAGAGGTTTAGAATGCAGAATGCAAAACCGGTTAGTGTTAGAAGTCACTCTTGCATTGCTTGTAGGAGCAGAGCCCAATGCCCATCATTTTATGTCACGATTTGTTTATAAAGGGTGATGAATTGGAGATAATGGCTCTAGGAGGTATCACTCTAACTCAGGGACTGAGTCTGGTACATAAAGGACAGAGGAGGTCTAGAATCCTAACTTCAGCCAGTGGGTTGATTTAAAGATGAACAGGTGGAAGACTTAAAAGAAAGTGAACAAACAGCTCTGGGCATCAGGCTTGCAGTGGTTTATATAGGAAAAACTTTGAAAACAGGATCCTCCTAGTTCAGGGCTTCAAGGAACTGAAAGAGGACTTGACTGGATCCTCCAATTCCAAGTCGTTCAGCGTTAAGGAAATCACAGGGACTGATTAGAGGCTCTGTAACTATTACACTGATCCATTACAACATCATTCTATAATAGTTACAGCTCGACTGGATCCTCCAATTCCGAGCTGCTCTAACACAGTGTAAACAAAGATATGATAGAAACCGGCATTCATAAGGCAAGAAGTCTCCAAAGCTCATACATAACCAGAACAATAATGCTTCATTAAAATTTTTACAGCCAGGGAGCTCTGTTCAACCATCGATGCTTACAAAAGTGGCCAAAATTCCCACATATAATTGGAACAAAAACACTGGAAGCTAAATCGAGACATCGCATTGAAGACATTACATCTGCACATTTACTGCGCATGTAGTATCTGGACATTTGTGAACTTCAGTCAGACGCAATTGCATCCCAAAGGACCTGAGACTGCATTGACAAGCTTGCATTCATTCCTTGGTTTTCCATTTATGGTGGAAACGATGTCCAACCACCATCAACTGCTGTAATAACTGCTTCATCGGGATCGGGAAAAGCCCAGGTGGATTCTTCTCCTTCAAGACATGGAGGCGCTCAGGATGACTGGAGATCTTGATATGAGGAGGAGAATAGATGGTAACCAAGAACGGGTAGTTAGACACACTTGATGTAGCTATGGGATGAAAGGAGGCCATGCGAAAGGATGACAGAGGGAAAGCGATAGGGAAAACGCATGTGGCAGAATTCATGAATTTTGGGGTGTAAGAGCAGGGTGGAAGAGACACAGGGACCGGGAAGAAATCATGAGTTGGCATGACAAGGGAATAGGACGTGGCGATGAGGAGGCATGCGATGAGGCTTCGGATTTTCATGGATCGGGGTTCGCGAGTTTGGAATGCATAAATTCCTTGCCTCCGGAAACCCCGATATCCCGATGTGTGATGAGCTCCTCCCCTATGGGTTAGCCCTCCTAGTCATTCTATGATTCATGAGACTTCCCACTATATGACCAGAGCCCAACCTTTAACGGGGCTTTGGCATTTTCGACGCTCTCGATACACAACTCCTCGGGACTCGTGATCCTCCAATCACCAAAGCGCCTTCTGGGCTGACCCAGGTCCAAGTGACCGCCACCATATGCCCTCAATCATATTCTCCCTCAGGATTTCATGGTTTACGATGTCAATGAGCATGCGATCTCTAAGTTCGTGATATTCCGATGCCACCTGTACTCCACTATAATCCTCGGCCCTGTCGAGAAATCGTGTATCGGGATATCGCGATTCTCACTACCATGTGCGTGGGACTTTCGGTTCCCCGATCCTCGACTCTGCGGGATCTCTCGCCACGTGCCTCTGGATCGGACGACCTGTATTCAACCTCTAAAGAGAAGAGACTTCTCTGCTACTAAATTTCAAGTAGACTGGCAACTCTGACACTCCGATAACCGTTGATCTTCTTTGCGGACGGATCTCGGCTGCCAATGGAAAGACTTTGCACGCTCGCTTGATTTATTACTTGGAAAACAAGAATTCTTTCGAGATGCACTCGAGCATTCTATGCAACTTATAGACCCGCACGCTTCTCGACTCCATGACAAGAATAATAGCTAACATCAGGCTCCATGGGGGATAGATTCATCCCTGTGATGCTCTAAGAACTCCTTCTGCAGTTTTAGTCACCTTTCTGTTGGGCTATGGAGTCATTATTAGGCCGCAACAATAAAAATGAAAACAAACTAAGAAACAAAAGGACAATATTTACAAACAAAAGAGTAATCTGAGACTCAAACAAAACATTTTTTCAAGAAATGCCCATTCACTGGGCTACTGAAAACTTCTTCACCTCCCAAATCTCGCAACTTGTATATGTTGTTTGAGAAAACCTCAGAGATTCTGAAAGGCCTGATCCACGGAGCTTCAAATTTTCTATGTTTGCCCTTCTCTTGTTTAGGAGCATCCCATTTCAATACCAGGTCTCCTACCTGGAACCACTCCTTCTTGGCTTTCCTATCGAAGACCTGTTTGATTTTCTGCTGATGGTC
Organism: Picea mariana; assembly: GCA_032191745.1. Classification (NCBI taxonomy): domain Eukaryota; kingdom Viridiplantae; phylum Streptophyta; class Pinopsida; order Pinales; family Pinaceae; genus Picea; species Picea mariana. The sequence goes on from JASDQU011404557.1 coordinate 3,889, forward strand.
CTGGATTCTGTCCAATGTCTGCTCCCTAGCCTGCTGGACCTCTACTAGCTGATGAATCCTTCTGATCATGTCATCAGGCTCCTCCTGATGGTCCTGGAGAAATTTCACTACAGGGATGGCTAGCTGAGAAGGGAAAACAACTTCAGCTCCGTAAACTAACTAGAAAGGGGAGAGGCCTGTACCTCTTTTTGTAGTCACCCGATCAGCCCATAGGGAGAATTTAATATTCGAGTTCCAAGCCCTTTGATTGTCTTCCAACAACCTTTTGATGATTTTTATTAAACTTTTGTTGGAGGACTCTGCTAAAACATTTCCCTGTGGATAATATGGGGTGGAGCGAATCAGATTAATCTTGAACTTCTCATAGAACCTGGCTAATGGCTCAGACCCAAAAGCAGTTGCATTATCAGTGACAATCTTATTTGGACAGCCAAACCTTGTGATGAGGTCCTCCAAGAATCTGATGATTACCTTGTGGGAAGTGCTCCTGGTGGGAATAGATTCAATCCACTTGGTAAAGAAATTTGTAACAATCAGGATCCACCTATGTTGCCCACTAGAGGGAGGGTGAATTTCTCCAATAAAATCTAGGCCCCACTACTGGAAAGGCCCTGAAACTACCACTGGTTTTAACGACAAAGACCTGAGCTACTGCATTCCTGCAAATTTTTGACAATTGATGCAGGCTCTGACCCTTTTGTAGACATCAGCGAACATGGTAGGCTAGTAGTATCCAACCCTAAKGATTTTGTGGGCTGTGGCCCTCCAAAAATGGTTCCTTCACAGAGCCCACTGTGAAATTCAGCTACGACCTTCTCGGCCTCTGGTGGACTTATACATTTTAGAAGCAGCCCCAGGGGGTCTTTCCAATATAACATTTGATCGATCAGGTAGTATTTGACTGCTTTGAGCTTCAGAGCTCTTGCTTTGCTTCTTTGAAGGTCGTCTGGAGGTCACAGCTCCTGCAAAAAGTATATGACATCCTTATACCAAGGACATTGAGCCAATGGGGGCTCCCTTTAATGATCTATGTTAGATAGTCGATCCTGCTGAATATCTAAGCATTCGTTGATGAAACTTATCCCCAAAGCTTGGCAATTTGCTTCAGCCAACAACTTGGCTAAGCCTTGCCCTTTGATCAACTTGGTGGGCCTTATTTCCAGGTCGAACTCCATGATTTTGGCTATCCATTTACTCCTTCTCCCGTCTATGTTAGGCTGAATAAGAATATCTTTAATAGCATCCGAGGGGACATAGGCGATGATCCTTGATTGCATAATGCAGGTTCTAAAAGCTTTGAGAGCTTTCACCAGAGCATAAGCTTGCTTCTCCATAGTGTCATACCTAACTTTGGCATCCCTTAATGCTCAGCTGAAGTAAGCAATAGGCTGTTCTAACCCACTGTCATTTGTCTGTAATAGAACAACAGCCACTGTGTCGAGTGAGGCAAAAGAGAAAATAAGGAAATCCTTTGATTAGTCAGGACTGATCAGCACAGGAGCTTTAGTCAGGGCCTTCTTGATTTGTTCAAAGGAATGTTGTGATTGAGGGGTCCACCTTACTTCATTTCCTTTCTTTAACATGGCTGCTATAAGCTTCACCTCCTCAACAAAGTTAGGCACAAACCTCCTTAGGAAATTAATTTTACCGAGGAAAGATTGGACCTCCTTCCTAGACCTCGGGATCGATAAGGCTTGTATCACCTCAAATCTGCTGGGATCAATCCTGACTCCTTCCGCTGATACTATGTGGCCTAGCAATTTTCCCTCCTACATGGCGAATAAGGATTTCTTAGGGTTTAATGAAATGCCAAACTTTCTGCACTTCAAGAAAATTTCCTGAGATGATGACGGTGTTCTACATCAGATTTCGAAAATACTGTGATGTCATCCAGATAAACAACCACAAATTTGTCCTTTTCCCCAACAAAAGCTATGTCCATAGCACGCTGGAAAGTCACCCCCGCATTCATTAGTCCAAATGGCATCTTGGCATACATGAACGTGCCCCATGGAGTGGTGAACGCTGTCTTTTCCCTGTCTTAAGGCAGAACAAAGACCTGATTGTAGCCAGAGAAACTGTCAATCATGGACATCATGGAATCCCCTGACACCCTCTGCAGTATATGTTACATCTTCGGCAAGGGGTAGTTATCCTTTTGTGAGCTTCTGTTCAGGTTTCTGAAGTCTACACAGAGTCGGATCTCTCCATTATTTTTCCTTACTGGCACCAAATTAGCCACCCATTCCAAATATCCTAGTGGAACGATGATCTGAGCTTGAAGCAGCTTCTTCACTTCTCTCTCCATGATGGGCAGCAACATGGGATTGATCTGCCTCAGCTTTTTCCTGAAAGGCTTTGCCTCCTCCTTTAATGGGATTTTATGTTCGATGACAGAGGTGTCATAGGTTTTGAGGTCTTTGTAGGTCTAGGAAAACACATCATCAAATCCCTTTAAGAGTCCAATGTATTCAGACCTCTGCTCCCCTGTCAGACTTCTTGACAATTTGACATACTTGGGCTCACTCTCAGTTCCAATGTTGCACTAAATAGTATCAACTTCCTCCTCCGAGACCTTTCCTTTTACAGGCACATCATTACTATCAAAAATCCTTTCGAAGGGAACGAGTCCCCTGGGAATATGGTTGCTGGGCAACTGTACAATGTCACTCCCTGCAATCTTATTTAGAAGATTACCCCCATCAGGCTCTTCCTCTAGGACGACATCTTGGTCTATGTGCATTTCCTAAAATTCCTCAACAGTCTCCAAGAACCTCTTGACCTCAAGGTCATCCTCGAATACCTTCCAATGTTTGACATTGTCAGGTATGGAGGGTCTGTATTTTACTTCCACGTCATATCTGAATTTGGGTGGCAGAGGTACTTTGAAATTGCTAGCCGATGCAGCCAAGGAATCTGCCAAGGTGTTCTCCTCTCTTGGGATGAAAGAAATATTAAATGCCGAGAAGAAACTGTTAGCAAGGTCCCAGAACTAATTCTTGTAACTCCTGAGTCGAGGATGCTTAGCTTGATAAGCGTTTCTGACCTGTTGGACCATCAAATCTACATCACCGAACACTGTTATCTCCTGAATTCCCATTTCCCTTGCAGCCCTTAGTCCCAGAACAAGAGCCTCATACTCTTCCACATTATTGGTAGCTTCAAATTCTAATTTGTATGACAGAGATATGGTTTCCTGAGGAGGCGACACAAAAACTACTCCAGCTCCAACGCCTTCTCAGGAACAGGCTCCATCAAAAAACATTTTCCAGATTGGGGTGATGGAGAGAGGAACCTCAGGGGAAATAGTGGGTTGTTTTCTAAGTCTCAGAGGCGGCTCTGGGGCATGGGTGAGCTGCAGTAAACTGGAGCCAAAATGAGTGTCTAAGGCAAAAATAGGATGGTTGGTGGGGTTGGCTTCATCACTGATTATATAGGCCAATTGAGCTTCCCTGTACAGTCTTCTGTGCTCTCCTCTGAACACTGGGATAGTAGCATATGTGAGGTTCATCTGCAAGGTTCCCCCCAGTCTTTTTATCCAAGATATTGATAAAAACATTTCAAAATTGGGGGGGACATCGACTACTACGATATCCAGGACCACACTTTTCATAGGCAGTTGAACCAAGGTCACAACCAGGTCTTTGATCACTCCAAGACACTAAAATCTCTTGGAGTCAAAAGAATAGAGGTCATGATAGGCTCTAGTAACTTCTAGTCCCAACTCTTCCATGACAGTTTTGGGCATGAGGTTGTGAGAGGCCCCTGAATCCATCAAACAATTGTGCAACACTTTGTCATGTATGTTTAAGGAGGTGTATAAGGGAGGGAATGAGTCATCTCTATCTTCTACCATGGGACCTAGGACAACTACTGGCTTTTCATCTTGGAGGTTTATGGAGTCTGAGGGAAGGCATGAGGCTTGATATTGTAAAATCTCAGAGAAGCGTTTTTTAAATTCGCTATGTTTAATGAGCTCAGTGAGGGGAACAGGGATTCTGATCCTTTGAATCTCATGCTCAAAATTAAAAGAAGATGTAGGATTTGGAATTTCTTTTATTTCAGGAACATGATTATGGACAATGGGGGAGGGGGGGCAAGCTTTCTTACCTCTATGATCATTTTCTTTTTCATTAGCAGGTCTCTCTGCTCTAACGGACTGCTGAGGAATATCAGGCGCTGTCGTATTTTTATCAGACCTTAGGTTGTACCTGCCTCGGCCGCCACTAGCCTTGTCTCCCTTGCTTAGCTCATTCAGCTGGCTGTCCATGAGAGACTCCTCGTATGCAGATTGAGTGAGATGAGGAAAAGGAGGAGTGTCTCCAACGCACTGGATTTTAGGATCAAGCTCCTCTGATTCTCTTTCTCCCCCCTCGGCCACAAAATTGTTTTGAAAAGGGGCCTGAATCTTCTGGTCTTCTCTGTCTCTTCCCTTCTCTTTCTGCACATTCAGAGAAGTAAAATTATTTGGCTTCCTGAAACCTCCCTTGTTTTCAGCGATCTGAGGGCCTTTATATGTCTGCCTCCCTTCCATCCTCATCCTCTCCATCTCTGCAGACAGATACTTCACCATCTTGGTCAGTTCATCCACTTGAGGGTGAGGCGCCAATGATCCAGAAGTTGAGGCTTCTGACCCTCCTTTTCTTCTGTCTGTGTTGGCCTTGTTTCTCAGTCTGTCAACTGCTAACACATTGGATTCCACTTCTATGGATGCATCTTGTATTTGGGATAAGGAGGTGGCTCTTCTTTCTCTCAGCAAAAGGAAGAAATCAGGGTCAAATGCACCAGCATAGGAAATTTGGGCAGAGGCTTCTGAGGGATTTATCCATGCATGGATCTTGTTATACATCTTGTTAAATCTTTTGGAGAAGTCAGAGACCGACTCTCCTTCCATCTTTTTCAAAGACCCGAATTCTGTCATGTAATACATGAAGTCCTTCCTATCTCCCCACTGCCTCAAGAAAGCACTATCTAGAGCCTCAATCCCAGCAATAGATCCTGGGGCCAATCCTCTAAACCACTTTCTCACTTCACCATCCAGTCTCTGGACGAAAAATCTCATCGAGACATCCTCATTTTCAATATTGAGGTTGTCTGCATAACTGTAGAAAGCAGCCAGGTGCTCTTCAGCAGTTAAGTCTCCTTCCCCAGTGAACTTGGGCATGTATTTCAGGTAATCTCCAGCAGGGAGAGGATTCATAAGATGGGGAAGAACTAAGGGAGCGTATCTGGTAGCGACTATGGCATCCATTCTGTTCAGAGGGGGATTAGCACCAGCCATAGGGATGTTAGGTGGAGGAGAATTTGGAGGAGAAGGAGTCCACGAAGGGGCTAGCAGGAGTAAATCTCGGAGTGGGGTGGGAAACAAGAGCGATTCAAGGAACAGGCTACCGAGCTCTAGTCGGTAGGTGCTCCTCCTTGTGAAGGAATGGGGAAATCTTCTGAGGTCATGGGTCTATGCCAAGGTGCACCTTCAGGGGAGAGGGGAGTGACAAATTCTTGTTCCTCTAGTCCCAGACTGGGAGGGGAAAACTCAATAGGAACACTCCAAAAATTTAAGAAACGGGAAACTGCAGAGACAGGCCTGTCGAATAACTGAGGAGGAGAAAAAGGAGCTCCAACAGAAGGATATGGTGGATTACCTGGTTCAATGATGGACGCTTCTTCTTCGGAGGCCTTTCCCTTTTTGAGTGCCACCTCTGGATTTGTTTCGGGCATAGCTAGAGGTAGCTGTGGGTGAGACCACGTATTCATGCCTCTGAAAGAAACAATTAACAGTGTAGGTTCCCTCCAGCGGATTTGTCACAATGGAGTCACCAAGTGCAAAATTAGCAATCTGCAAGGCTCTGATGATCCTATGCACCTTCAGATTCAGAGGCTCAATGTCATTCTACCCAGGGAAAATCTTCAATTCCGTCCCCGGCAACGGCGCCAGAAATGTTAGCGTTAGAAGTCACTCCTGGATTGCTTGCAGGAGTAGATCCCAACGCCCATCAATTTATGTCACGATTTGTTTATAAAGGGTGATCAATTGGAGATAATGGCTCTAGGAGGTATCACTCTAACTTAGCGACTGAGTCTGGTACATAAAGGACAGATGAGGTATGGAATCCTAACTTTATCCAGTGGGTTGTTTTAAAGATGAACAGGTGGAAGACTTAAAATAAAGTGAACAAACAGCTCTGGGCATCAGGCTTGCAGTGGTTTATAGAGGGAAAAATATGAAAACAGGATCCTCCTAGTTCAGGGATTCAAGGAACTAAAAGAGGACTTGATTGGATCCTCCAATTCCAAGTCGTTCAACATTAAGGAAATCACAGGGACTGATTAGAGGCTCCATAATTATTACAGTGATCCATTACAACATCATCCTATAATAGTTACAGCTCGACTGGATCCTCCAATTCCGAGCTGCTCTAACATAGTGTAAACAAATATATGATAGAAACTAGCATTCATAAGGCAAGAAGTCTCCAAAGCTCATAAATAACCAGAAAAATAATGCTTCATTAAAATTTTTACAACTAGGGAGCTCTGCTCAACCATCGACGCTTACAAAAGTGGCCAAAATGCCCACATATACTTGGAACAAAAACACTGGAAGCTAAATCGAGACATCGCATTGAAGACATTACGTCTTCACATTTACTGCACATATAGTCTCTGGACGTTCATGAACTTCAGTCAGACACAATCCCGTCCCAAAGGACCTGGGACTGAATTGACAAGCTTGCATTCATTCCTTGGTTTTCCATTTATGGTGGAAACGATGCCCAACCACCATCAATTGCTGTAATAACTGCTTCATCGGGATTGGGAAAAGCCCAGGTGGATTCTGCTCCTTCAGGACATGGAGGCGCTTAGGATGACCGGAGATCTTGATATGAGGAGGAGAAAGGATGGTAACCAAGCAGGGGTAGTTAGACACACTTGATGCAGCTATGGGATGAAAGGAGGCCACGCAAAAGGATGACAGAGGGAAAGCGATAGGGAAAATACATGTGGCAGAATTCATGAATTTTGGGGTGTAAGAGCAGGGTGGAAGAGACACAGGGATCGGGAAGAAATCATGAGTTGGTGTAACAAGGGAATAGGATGTGGCGGCGAGGAAGCATGCAATGAGGCTTCAGATTTTTAGGGATCGGGGTTCATGAGTTTGGAATGCACGAATTCCTTGCCTCCAGAAACCCCAGTATCCCGATGTGCGATGAGCTCCTCCCCTATGGGTTAGCCCTCCTGGTCATTCTATGATTCATGAGACTCCCCACTATATGACCGGATCCCAACCTTTAATGGGGCTTCAGCATTTTCGATTCTCTCGATACACAAATCCTTGGGACTCGCCATCCTCCGATCGTTGATGCGCCTTCCGGGCTGACCCAGGTCCAAGTGACCGCCACCATATGCCCTCAATCATATTCTCCCTCGGGGTTTCACGATTTGTGATGTCAATGAGCATGCGATCTCTGAGTTTGCGATATGCCAATGCCACCTATACTCCACTATAATCCTTGGCCCTGTCAGGAAATCGCGTATCGGGATATCACGATTCTCACTGGCATGTGCGCGGGACTTTCGGTTCCCCGATCCCTGATTCTGTGGGATCTCTTGCCACATGCCTCTGGATCAGACGACCTGTATTCAGCCTCTAAAGAGAAGAGACTTCTCTGCTGCTAAATTTCAAGTAGATTGGCAACTCCGACACCCCGATAACCGTTGATCTTCTTTGCGGACGGATCTCAGCTATCAATGGCAATACTTTGCACGCTTGCTTGATTTGTTACTTGGAAAACAAGAATTCTTTGGAGCTGTGCTCGAGCATTTTGTGCAACTTACAGACCCACATGCTTCTCAAATCCATGACAAGAATAATAGCTAACATGTCCCAAGACACAGGAGGAGATAGAATACATGTACAGGGTCCCATATTCATCAGCAGTTGGCAGCTTGATGTATGCAATGGTTTGCACAAGACCAGATATTGCACATGCAGTGGGAGTTGTGAGCAGGTATATGAACAATCCAGGTAAAGAACACTGGGAGGCAGTAAAGTGGATTCTCAGGTATTTGAGAGGTACTACTACACATGCATTATGTTTTG
>JASDQU011404557.1:19440-42867 GCA_032191745.1 Picea mariana
GATCCATCATATTCCTAACAATTAATAATCAAAAGAAAAGCATTGCCAAGGAATACAAGTCAAGATACATATTTGAAACTTGATGTTGGAATCCAAATGGAACAACCATGTTCCACCCAACCATAGAACAAAACAACCTAGTTCACTTTCCTTGTTCACCCCCTAGACTGACCATGAGTCCTTAAGGGCAAGTTGAATGATCCTCCTTAGCTACAGTCATTATCCACAGATCATAAATTCCTTTGCCTCACACTAACAATGCTCATAACAGAAAAATCATTTATTTTCTCCAACATACTAAGAAACATTCTGCCTCCTCCACATGTTGTTTTTATATGCATCTTGTGCCTAGGTCTTTCCTTCCCTCCTTGGGAAATTCAAATCTTTACAAATACCTGACTTTTAGGGGCTAATAGTGATCAAATTCCACATTTTCCACTTGTAAAAATCAGGCTTGAGGTAACTCAAACCTGTTCCCCACTCATGGATTCATGGTCTGCTATTTTTAACCTAGTTGTTCAATTTGTCTTCCAACATTTAATTTATAAAAAGTTTGTCTTTCACATGTGTAAAAATAAAATAGGTTGGTTGAGCAGTCAAATATTTTCTCGATAGTCATCAAATAATTAATTACAATAATAAAAATTCCAAATTCGGATTTGCCATAAATAACAAATAATTTCCAAATCTGAATTTTCCAAAAACAGAAATTTATTCCAAAGCTCACCTAGAATTTAATATTATAATATTTGAGGATATTACATCCTCTCCCCCTTAAGTACAACATTGTCCTCAATGTTCATTCCTTTCTCAGAAAAGGGTTGGATAATATTTATGCAACTCTTCCTCCAATTCCCAACTAGCCTCCTCAGGGATAAAGTGCTTCCATTGCACTTTTACCTGGGAGATGGCTCTATTCCATAGTATTGTTTCTTTCCTATCCAGAATGCACAGAGGTTCCTATTGGAACTCGATTTCTAGTTCCACTTGCACCATGTTCCAATCAGTGATGTGAGTAGGATCATGAATATACTTTTTTAATAAGGAAGCATGAAAAACATTATGAAATTTTAAGTTTGCATGAAGTGCTAGTTGATATGCCATGGGTCCGATTCAAGTTAAAATATCAAAGGGGCCACAAAACCTATGCGACAACTTTGAAAAATTTCCTATCTTTAGAGAGCTCCTCCTTTCTTTGACTTTGAGATATACATGGTCCCCAATTTGAAATTCCTGGTGTCTCCTTTTTAAATTTGCGTATATTTTTGGTTAGTCTTGGGCCTCTTTTAAATTCTGTTGTACCCTTTTTTCCATTTTCTCCATTTCTTGGAGCATTTTCAGTCCCATCATAAGCCTTTCAACTAGATTATCCAAGCTAATTGGGATTGTGCATTTCCTTCCGTATAATTCTTCGAAGGGACTCATCTTGGTTGATGTTTGATAGCCATTGTTGTAAGAAAATTCAACTAAGTGTAGGTACTCCTCCCACTTAGATGGTTTCATTCTCACATACATTCATAACATATCTTCCACAATTGGATTCGTTCGTTCTGTTTTCCCATCCATTCATGGATGGTAGCTTCTACTGAAATTCAGGTTAGTATCCAATCCTGCAAACAATTCCTTCGAAAACTTTGATGTAAATTTGACATCTATATCGAAGATCACCATCTTAGGAATTCCATGCAATCTAAATATTTCTTTCATAAAAATTTCAGAAATATTAATTGCTTTACAAGTATATTTGATGCAAGAGCATCACTCCATGTCATCGAGTGCCAGCCAGCTAACATCACATCAAAGTTCACTCATGAAGAAGAGAGGCACCAGCCCTCTCAATTTTCAAATTTTAAAATGTATTTAATGATTGTAAGGTTGGTAGAGCGAAAGCCATCCTTGTATGTAGGTTGTAGTTAGATGGCCTTTTAATGTTTTGTAAGGTGGAGATCTAGATCCAATTTCGGACTAGACAACCATTGATTGAAATTAATGAGAGTTGGTGAGGATGGAGGGAAGCGCTCAAGGAGCCCCCTTTTGTAAAAAGATCTTCTATTATTTTTCAGTTAGGCAGAGAAGAATAGAGAGAATAGAGAGAAGAGAGGAAGTTGTGACTCTGTTGTAGTCTGAGATCACATTATAAAGAGGCACTTCATATTAATACAATCAGAGAAGTTTTTCCTGCATGTTATTCTGTCTATGTTGATGAATGTATTTATGTGTTTATGATATGCTATAGATGTATGTTAGATGTGCATTTGCAGGGATAGATAGATTTTTCTATCTATGGGTTTACTCATTTCACATCTGGTTCTTTGAGGCTTCATGCAAGAGGTTGCATGATAGAACACTACAGGTTCTGTAAGCCAGTGCATAGAATGAACTTCTGAATTCTATGGATTTTGGACATATTCATGCCAAGAGGGCACACCAGAGCAAGTCTTAAACTCGAGGGGAGAAACCTCAAGGTTGTTGAGCACCTTGGAGGTGAGACTGTGCAGAGGAAGGCACAGAGAAGATAGAATCATTGAAGGTTCTGTAGACCTCTGCCAGGAGGGCATTGAGTGCGTGCATAGAGTGCACCAGAAAAATCTATTTTGTTTTCTTAGAGAAGGAAATGTCAAGGAAGGACCTCCCATAGAGTTGTTGAACACTCTGTTGGTAAAACGAAGTTGTGCTAGAGCATAATTCACCAGGAGGGCACTTATACTCCCTTGAGGGGAGAAGAGAGACAGAGTTACTGAAAACTCTGCTTGGAAGAATGGTGCCTTGGTGCACAAGGTTCACAAAATCTTAGGAGGTTGAGCGCGAGGCTCCCAAGAAGGCACAAAATTTTCCCTTTGAAGAAAAATATAAGGGCCAAGTCCCTTAGAGATTGAGCGAATTCTAGAAGCTCAGGATGAATAGCACAAATACGTGCAAGGACCCTACAAAGAGTGCAAAGGTTGAGAAAATATTTGAGATTTCATAAGTTGACAAAGATCATAAATGATAGCATTTTTATAATGCATACGAGAGCCAAAGTCTTAGGGCTCGCATGAGAAATTCAAAGGTTGAAACCTTTCACACTTAGAAAATCTTCCAAGATAAGGAAGGAGCAAAATATGAGAAGGGAGAGAACAACTGCCATTGATTCAGGCACTGAAGATGAGATCTGAATCTTCAAACCACGTCCAAACACCTAGGAGAAATGAGCACAAGAGAATAGACCTGAGCCGTCAGATTTGGAGGGGTGGATCAAAATCCATTGATCTCAAGGCAAGGTGCGCAAGGGTTAAGTTTTTGGCATTTTAAATACCGGGAAACGAAAGAGGAGAGTCTTTCGACTCTCATGCCAAGAATCACGAAAGGGAGGTTTGTGATTAGATCCTAACCATCGATCAGGATGAGATTTGGATCGTTGGAGTCTATGACCAGACGATAGGAGAAGAGCATGCAGGAGAATAGATCTGGACCATGAGATCGAGCGTAGAGGACTGATATCCATTGGATCTAGAGGAAGGTTCATGGGGTTTAATCCCTAGGAATCCACACAGAAGAGTGGAATGAACGACAGAAAACTTCGAGGGAGAAGTGTCTATTTGTCATGAGCCATCGGATCCAAAAAAGGTGCATGATCTTTAAACCTCGTAATAGCAGAAGGAGGAGGACTTGTCAAGTCTTGAAAACATTGGGACCATCCATCTCAGAGGATGTGTGTCAAGAGATCCACATTTTGATGATTTGTTCATCGAGAGTTTGAGATTGAAGACTCCACCAATTTCCCAAAAAGGGAAGTCTCGAAAGGATCGGAACCGTCCAATTTGGAGGATGCGTGGCAGAGATTTGGAAGTGAAGACCTCATGAAAATCCCAAAAGATAGAAATTTGGGGTTAAATATTGGTCATCGATCCATTGGAGGACCTGGACCGTAGATCCAGGTCATCGAAATTCAGAGTTAGGAATTCAAATAGTGCTTATCTAGAGCCCTAATCGGGATTCAAAAGTCGGGGATTGGAGAAGTAAGAGATTGGGGTTGCATCGTGATTTCCCGAATCACAAAAGCCAAAGTGCTCAGAGGAGATAGACCCCATTAAGATAGTGGTCACGGGGCAGAGGTCACGTGGAGGTGAAGCTCATGCCTAGTGCTTGTTTTCATAGGGTAGATTTCAGAAGGACCTATGGTCAAACGAAGTGGAGATTCCAGTAGGGAATCTAAGAGCCATTTCATCTCATCAAAAGAAGAACGATCCTTAGACTGGAAGGTCAGCAGACCCTATCGAGGTAGAGGTAGGAGGTCTCTATCATTGTGGTATCAGATCCACTTTCTGTCTGTAGATTTCAGGCAGAGGGAGGTAGAGTAAATAAGAGATAGTTCGATACCATAAGGTGGTATCACGAGTTGAAGGAAGACAAAGTGTTGATGCTCTATGTGAAAATATTGTTGCAGGATGTAGCGAAAAATGGTATAGTTGGGTGGACTATAGGAGATGCTGGAAGTTCTCTCATTCGTAGAGTGAMAGCAATGGACTTTCTAGGTGGGTAGGAAGGAGGATGAATATGGCTACTGRAAGCCATAGGAATGGTCAAGGCAAGGACCACCAATAGAAGGAAAAATATGAAATGGACAAAGAACTCACTGAGGTGAGGACRATATTGGAACAGCTTGCATTGAAGATGTAGGAGGATGAAAGAACGCGTTGGATATATGAATGGCCCATCARGAGGAAGGTGAAATGGTCAATTCAGATATTGTTGGCCAAAGGACAACAACAGTTGTTGAGAAGGTGGTTGAGGCAAGCTAAAAGCCTTAGAGACATAGAGGAAGTGGTTCATGTGTGTGAACCAGAAGCTGGGAGAAATATTAGTGATGATGAGGAGAAGAGATCACTGGAAGATCTTTTGAACTACCAGGAAGGCAGTGAAGAAAGTTCAGATTGCTAGATGGGTAATGAGATGGGATCGTTGGAGGATCTCATAGACTGCCAGGTGGGCAAGGAAGAAATCCCATATTGCCAAGTGGGCAAGGGAGAGCAGATGCGACTGCCTGAAAGTCTCACGAATGCAAGGATGAGTTTGGACCAATGAGAGGAGCTAACAGAGAAGATGAGCTCAGAGTGGAGTTCATATCAGCAAGGATAGCTGATAGAGAAGGAAGATCAAAAGAGAATTCTGATGATTGAAGGAATAAAGGTATTCCTGCCATATAGCCCAATTCAGGCTAGCATGTGTGTTTCCAATGCATCAACAGTAGAAAGACAACCAGTGGTGACTGCCATGATGAAGGAGCAGATGTCAGAATCTTCCCAAGGAGAAGAAGAGGAGAACAAAATTAAGATGCTCACTTCATGGGAGAAGGAGTTAGAGATGCTAGAGGATTGGTTGAACCATCCAGAACCAGTAAATGACTTCCATGAGGAGATAGTCATGCAGATATTAGCAGAGGAGCATTTGGAGAAATTATTCAGGAATTTCATCCAGGGAGCTGAACAGATGATGATTGTAGTGTCGAAGCATGCAGCAAAAGATGAAGTGGAATTACAGTCTCGGAAGCAGCTGGAGGAAGCTGGATATATGCCAGCAGGAGAGATGATAGTCAAATTGTCAGAAGAGGAAGCTGAGAAGAGACTCAGTGAAGGGATTGCAGATCTGAAGTCTATAGTAGGGTGTTCACTTAGTTCCACAAGGGGAGAGAAAGAAGTAGGGGAGATCAAGTTGATTGACCCATTGACAGAAAGGGAGTGAAGCAGAGAATACTTTATGAGGAGATCCAACCACTAGAATAGTTGGACGAAGTAATTGAAGAAATGAGGGAGCTGATGTTGAATTCAACACTGGAATTTGTTAGCGAGGAGAAGCTAGATAGAAAGGATCTTGCAAGAGTAGTAAGGAAGCAACAACAATGGCAAGGAAATGGAGCAGGACAACTCCAAATAACAGTTTGGGATTCGGGAGGATTTCAACAGAGCTTTGAATCTCATTAGTAGGAGCTCATGTTGACCCTTGACCAATTTTTAAAGAGTACTTGGTCATATTTGACCACTTTTGGGACTGCGACAACTTGCCAAGGAAGAAGCGCAACGCTATTCAAAAAATAAGGAAGCAAGACCTATTTTGAGATCCATTTTAGGGGTTTGGGTTGATGTAATGGGAAAGGGATGTCGACCAGTGGGTTTACCCACGTTTAGGCCCATTTTGTAATCTATAAATTGGCAATAAAGATAGGAAGATAGAAGAGATAGTAATGTAATACATCTACATGGTGTATAAATGAAATATTCGTGCTAGTATTTGGATCTGTGTGATTGGATGTATCTTAGAGAGCTCTATGCATGATATCGGAGAGCTAAGTGCAGATTGTTATAGTTGGATGTTGAGGAGAAAGGAAGAAGGATCTAGTGAGCTACACAGATCTTCTGGCTTGTGCGAAGTAGGGATCATTGAAGCTTTGTTCTATAACTGCTTGACAAAGATAATATAAAGAAGACTTTATGGATGTAGCCCCAGGGTGGGGGTGAACCACAGTAATTGTGTGTATGGTTCTATGTGCTTTGCTATTACGTGTTTATCTCCCTCTCTTGGGTAAGTGCTTGATGTGATTGAGTAGATCTAGTTATGCTCTATGTTGATGATATATGAATGAATGTTAGATCTAATACATAAGATGCTTAGTTCTTGATCTGTTGAATCTAACCTATATTTCTGGGGCTAATTACTAAATCACCCTTAGTATAAGTATTCAATGCGATGCTCTGTGCTTTATACAAAGTGTATTAATGATTGAATGTTAAGGAATATCTAATGCTAAGTGCGTTGTAAGCAAGATAATCACAGGTCGATGTCCCAGCTAAGGTTGCAGACACCTGATTCTTGAAACCACCCCTGCCTCTACCTCAGGTGAGACTTCATCTGCTTCATAGGTGTTGCCAAAAGGGTTGGTAGTTAGGGTTTGTTGGTGCACTCTTGAGTGTTGAACCCTGGTGTTAGCACAAATTCTTTCCAGTTTGCATTTTCTTCTGGTTTCGGACCCCTGGTGTAAATGCATAGAAGTGGGATTTGAAAACTAGTCAAGTGTGTTTTATTCAAAGGCCGTAGTCATGAGTGCCGAGCGTAGCCCACAGAAGAAGCCCATTTTGGGCTTAAAATCAAGTGAGTGGGAACTTTGTTCTTCAACAGTGGAGATCCCCAGATGGGGCAGACCGACGGCCATCGGGTAAGTTTGGTCCACTGAGTTGCACGTGGTCAAGTGCCCGAGCTCATCTCCTATGGCCAAAATCATGAAACGATCAAGCCATTTCTACATTTCGTCTATAGGGACTTCAAGAGAATATAGGGTCTCATCCTTTCGCTACATTTCAAATCCTCAAAGCCTGAAATGTTGAAAGGGTCAAAGCCAGAGGTGGTCCCACATTCATTCAAGTGTTGANCATCTCCTATGGCCAAAATCATGAAACGATCAAGCCATTTCTACATTTCGTCTATAGGGACTTCAAGAGAATATAGGGTCTCATCCTTTCGCTACATTTCAAATCCTCGAAGCCTGAAATGTTGAAAGGGTCAAAGCCAGAGGTGGTCCCACATTCATTCAAGTGTTGATCTAGGCCATCCATTCAATGGGATGCGTGGCGCACGATCAAGCCATTTTGGCATTTTGGCTACCGAGACTTCGAGAGAACAGAGGGTGTCATCCTTTCACTGCATTTCAAATCCCCAAAGCTCAAAATGATGAAAGGGTCCAAGCCATAGGTGGTCCCACATTCATTCAAGTGTTGATCTAGGCCATCCATCCAATGGGATGCGTTGTGCACGATCAATCCATTTCAGCATTTCGACTACCGTGACTTCGAGAGAAAAGAGGGTCTCATCCTTTCATTGCATTTCAAATCCCCAAAGCCTGAAACGCCAAAAGGGTCCAGGCCAGAGGTGGTCCCACATTCATTCATGTGTTGATCTAGGCTGTCCATCCAATGGGACATGTGGCACACGATCAAGCCATTTCGACATTTCAGTTACCATGAATTCAAGAGAACAGAGGGTCTCATACTTTCACTGCATTTCAAATCACTGAAGCTTGAAACGTCGAAAGGGTCTAGGCCAGAGGTGGTCCCACATTCATTTAAGTGTTGATCTAGGTCATCCATCCAATGGGACGCGTGGTGCATGATCAAGCCATTTCAACATTTCGGCTACTGGGACTTCGAGAGAACAGAGGGTCTCATCCTTTCACTTCATTTCAAATCCCTGAAGCCCAAAACATCAAAATGGTCTAGGCCAGAGGTGGTCCCACATTCATTCAAGTGTTCATCTAGGCTGCCCATCCAATGGGACGTGTGGCACATGATCAAGCCATTTTAGCATTTCGTCTACCGAGACTTCGAGAGAACAGACGATCTCATCCTTTTTCTACATTTCAAATCGCCGAAACACAAAATGTCAAAAGTTCCTTTGAAGATAGGCATAGGGTCACAGCCCGTGGTCACCTGGGGTGATAGAAAGAACTATGCAAAGGACCGAAGCACCGGGTTTAGCTACAAAAGGGATCACCGTGTTCCCCAAAGACCAGTTCAACTTGACCTCGATCTTGTTCCTTGCTAAAAATAAATGAAGGTGGATGGAGGTAGTTGAAATCTCAGCTCACTCATTAAATGCAAAGAATGGAGGTTTCGGTAGGCAGTCTGCCCGAGATGGTCCTGTATGCTGGTTTTCTCCAAAGAATCCATGCCGAGTCCTCATCTGACTAGAGGAGTATGCACATGCTATTTTAGCCTTTAATGTTTCAGCTACCCCCCCTGCAAAGGCCATGCAAAGTTAAGGTGACGTCTGACAAAGGAATTTAGGCTAGATTTGACTGAGGAGATGCCACACCTTGAAAGTCCTGAGACGCCTCTGTTGGGTGAAAGTTTAGGAGTATATGTACTCAATTTTGTATTTTTGTAAGCATCGATGGTTGAGCTAGGCTCCCGATTGTAAAGTTTTGATGAAGCACTGGTTTCCCTGGTTATGTACTGGCACTTGAGACTTCTTCCCTTATGAATGTTATCCTCTTTCCATATCTCTGTTTACACTATGTTAGAACCACTCGGAATTGGAGGATCCAGTCGAGTTACGCTATTATAGGATGATGTATGTTGGATTACTGTAATAGTTGCATTGTTTCTAATCAGTTCTTGTATTTTCTCAATGCTGAATGACTTGGAATTGGAAGATCCAATCAAGTCACCTTTAAGTTCCCTGAAACTCTGAACCAAGAGGATATTGTGTTATGAGTTTTTCCTCTTCAAGCTGTCGAAAGGCATGATGCCCAAGGCATTCTTGCTCACTCCTCTTACCAAGTCTTCCATCCGCTCATTTTATAATCAACCCATTGAMTGAATTTAGATCAAGACCTCTTCTGTTGTTACATACCAGGCCCGGTTTTATGAGTTAGAGCGATATCTTCCTGGGCCTCTATCCATCCGATCACCCCATTAAATTATTCGTGAMATAAACTGATGGGTGTTGGGATCTGCTCCTGCCACAATCCAGGAGTGAATTCTGACGCTAACACCTGGGTCTTCCCCTATGCCAACAAATGGTTTCATTGTCGGGACTAGAACTATGATTGCTCAAAACTGWAGAAGAAGAAGATTTGTGTAAAATAAGCTCTATGCGTAGATCTGTTTCCCTAGTGCGCAGTGTTTTGTTTGACCTGTGAATCTTTGTGCCAAGAAAGAGGTCAGATCTAAAGAGAAAGAGGTCAGATCTAAAGAAAGAGAGGTCATATCTGAAGAAAAGAGGTTAGATCTGTGAAGAAAGAGGTCAGATCTGGAAGAAAAAGGTAAGATTTGTGAACTCTATGCCCTGATAAAGGTAAGAATAGTTAAAAGTCTCAGATATGGAATCTTTGTACTCTGTAGAAGTATGATAAGTGAAATTTTTGTTTCTAGAGCATGGATCTAGGTATTTTTGATAGATTTTGTCCTAGCTTGAAAACTAGGGCATTGTTAGATGAAAGAAAGTTTGATATGAATAGATTTGATAAGTATAGTGATAGATATGTTATACCTATGCATAGAAAGAATTTCTAGACTAACAAGTGGATGCAGGATCCTAGAATTTTTTTTTTGCAGGCTAGCTACCATGATCCTGGTGCACGGTACATAAGAAGTTGGGGATCATTTAAGAGAAAGAGAGGATTAACCCTTTGTTAAAGTTGTAGAAGACTGGGACATCTTGCTAAGGAATGACCTGGTAGGATATCTAGTTGCCTCTATTGTAAGGCTATGGACCATGAAGTATTGGATTACCCTAGAATGATTGCTAGGCTTGAGAAGCTGAATATGGACCAAACAAACCCTAAGGGTGATCAAGAGATGAATATTATAACAGAAACACAGAAAGAACCAGAAAATATATTACTACAGATGAAAGATACCTTGAATGACCACTGACATGTTAGGTTATTAGAGATATTCAAAGCAAAGGAGAAAATCAAATCTAGAATAGAGGAGTTTGACATTGGTTGTACTCTTGATGAAGAATCATAAGTAAACGTTATTCCAGAAAGAACTTGGGAAGCTACAGGAAAGCCTGTCATGACCCCTTCCCTAGGAAGAACAAGTTTCTTTAGAGGAAAGCTAGTAAAACTATGTGAAAGGCTCACCCGTATACCTATGACTGTCAATGGAACTTCAAAAGAGGAAGACTTTGAGATCATTAAATTTGTTGAAGACAACATCTTGTTTACCATTCTCAAAGGGAAACCCTATATTGATAGAGAACAGGCCAAAYGAAGGGAAGAAGCAAAATTTCTGGAACAGAAGAAAAAAAAATTAAAATACTTTATGACCAGAAGGATTGTGCACTTGATTGAAAAAYAGAAGTGCAGATCACAGATATTTAGTATTAGTACCTCCGATGGAGAAGCTAAGAGAACACTTGAGGATCTGTAGAATATCGAGTTACCGATTGTTGATACAAAAGAGGTATTATCAAGGAACCCTAGGAAAGATTTTCCACAGTGCAAAGTAACTAAGGCCACAAAAGATAAACATCAGAATGGTAAAAGCATTACTGAGACGAAACTCACCAGGAAGAAGGCTAGGAAGTTAAGAAAGAAAAGGGCTAATACTGTAAGGTTACAAGAGGTTCTAGAGGACACTTCGCAGCAAAAATAGTTGCAGAATTGGAGCTTCGCCAAGATATTAGAACAACGACATAGAGTACTTTGCCATGACGAAGCAATATAGCCATTGGAACCAATATACCCATTCGACTGCCGCTCCAAACAGATCGAAAAGAAGTTATGGGTTACCATTAGACCATTGGACCTTGCCTTAATGGATAGATCAACGATCATGGAAGTTTCATATCCATTGCAAGAATTCCGTTGCAGAGTTACTTACTTATTACATCACACCATGCCCGGAAGACACTTTTTTCGATTGAGAACTTGAGCTGACAGAACAATTGCATTGAGAAATAGTGATTACTCCATCTTTACTCTCTACCTGATTACGGTATCCACAGTCCATTGAAAACCTGAGACAGTGATATCGAGCTTACATGTTCAATGAGCTTAGCATAGTAGAAGAATCACTGAGAGAAATACTTGCTATCTTAAGGACAGAAAGAGTCATGTCAGAAAGAGGAATATCCACCAGAGTCCAAGCCTCATCATTGAGAGGAGTGGCAGCCTCCCCATCAACTACTCAGGCTAGAACATCTCGAGCCAGCGTAGAGGAGAGAACTAAGCATAGGCATGACGAAGCCAACATGAGGATAGTGCCAACCATTCTACCTACTTACATTCCCCCTTTAAGTGGTGAGATTAACAGGGATAGTGTCCCTCAAGACATTGACTACACCCTAATCACTACATATCTACCAAAAGGAGTTCACACCTATCGTGCAGATCAAGACAAGTTTATAGCGTTGAAGGGTTGTGACTTCAACCTGGGATACCATAAAGCCTACAGCATGCTTGCACCATCTAAGTACTTAACAAAGACTAAGGGCTGAAATCTTAATATCATCCCTCATCAATGGACGATGAACCTTGCACAGTCTACTCTGCTCAATGTCATGAAAATATCGCACTTTGGCAGACATCAGGAGGTGATTGCTTGTGTGAAATTGCTGCTAGAAAGTTATGATGGAGGATACCTATGGTTGAACCGTCGCATAACTGTTGATATGGCACTGATCAACAAGATTACTGAGCTTAGCATGTAGGGCCCTGATCCCTATGAGTACTACCATGGGAAGACCATGGACTATGTTCTTTCACAGAAGATTAAAGAGGTGTATGGCAATGTTGAAAAAGGCACATGAGGTTACAAGGTAGCCTTTATCGAGAGTGGCATAGTGCACTTCACATGTCAGTTGATAGCAGGGAAGCTAGTCCATAAGAATATACCTATGCAATTATTAGGATTCATAGTGGACCTCACCGAAAAATGCGCAAAAGGACTCTAGATGAATTGGGAAAAGTATTTTGTCAATCATTTAGAGATTGACTGTAGAGAAGCCTAGGACTAGGGGCATGAATTCCATTTCAGCTGGCTACTAATATTGATGGCCTTTGTTGCATGGGAGCTACCGGAAGGTGCAGCTTTCCCATACCTTTCCCCATTCGAACCATTAGCTACGAAGTTCAGTACCTTGTGGTACTCGATGGACATGAGCAAGCAGTGGCAGTGAAATTCCATTTTTCATAGACACTATAACCAATTGAAAGTAGCTATAGAGGGTGAACCTCCCATAACCCTGAACACTTTACAAATGTTCTGACCTTTGAAAAATTTTAGCGTGGACCACCACTTTATCTACCTAATTCCATGCGCTGATGAAGACCAGGAACAACTCCAGTCCTATTATAAGATAACTGTAGAAGACCTAGAAGAAATCACCAAGGAATGGTCGGCGGACCTCCTTGTTCCAACAGATCCAACAGACATTTCATATATTGACAACGTAAAAGATGCGTAGGACACACCTGGGCTCAATAAGAAAAAGAAGACAATGAAGACAAAAGAAACAAAGAATCCTAAAGAGGTTCAGGATGTAGATAGCTACTCTGCAAAGACAACTTCCTTCACACCCGATCAAGAAGGTAACAACGAAGAATTAGAGGAAGTTGAGCAACAACCAAAAGATGAAGTCGAAGTTCCAAAGAAGAGAAAAGGGTAACCTTCGAAGTCTTCCTCTAAGAAGAAAGAAAAAGTGATTGTGACCAAGATGAATACCATTCTCAACCCCGATGACATCATCTTTCTCCTTGCAACTTTGAATGAAGCCATAGAATAAATTACAGAAAAGTAGGAGGCCAAGCAATAGACTATGTACGACAGAATCGAAGTCAATCTCCAAGGAGTACAACGAGCCCTCCATTCTAACCGTGTAGTCTCCACTATGCCTATGCTAGAAGGAACACCTGAAGTAGGAGATGAGTCAGTTCAACTTCGCAGGATTGCCGACCTAGTCGAAGTACGCCTTTAGAAAGCAGAAGAAGTAACAACGCAGGTCACCCAGGCTCTAAAGCACACACATGAGGAAATCATAGAGTAGCACCAAGCTACATAGCAAGAGAAGGAGGCCATCTAAGAGAAGTATGATAAAGAATGCACAAATATCTAGAAAGAAAAGGAGCAGCTGCTTGCAAAGCAGATCGGGATCGAAGAAGCAACCAACAGAGAATTTTTCTTTGTGATTGTCTTAGAACAAAAGGTAGAAGAACCCATAGAACACCAAGTAATGAAGCTTGCTGAAGTCATTTAGCAACTGCAACAAAGAGTAGTAGAACTTGTAGATACCTAAATTAATTAAGCCTAATAAAATTCATAAATTTAAACAGATAAGATTACTTCGACACATAAACAATAAGAAATTTCTTTCATTCATCATATAAGTAGCAAAAATTTAAGTTTATGAACAACATGCTGATAATTTTAAATAACCATCACATGTTCATGAAAATGCGTACATAAAAATACCTCTATCTGATGCTAAATTCCTGAGCTCTGGTTGCCCTCTCTGTTGCTCTGCCCAGACTCTACTTGATGCTCTGACCAAACCCTGCCCAAAACCGACTAACCACCCAGCTAGCTAGGAGTAGCCTATCCATCTCCCTAGCTCCAAGATTCCGTGAGGAATCCTGACCCCCGAGCCGAAAACTTCCAGTAACCCAGTGCCCCCTGCAACAGTTCACCCAATCTCCAAAACCAAACTCCCAAAACCAGAAAATATCCGAACCAGGAAATACAGTCCTCCCCTCAAAATAATGCTTCCTCCCAAATTTTTCATAATCATCTCCCATAAGCCTCTACCCAGTCATATCCCCCTCATTCACCACCTCCTCCTTCATTTAATGCCACCCACCTTATCCATCCATTTACTACCTTATCCCTCCATTCAACACCCCATCCCCTATCATACGTAAATTTTTTATAATGATTAAATTAAAGTTATTAAGCCTTTTAATTCTTTACCCAAATCATTAAATGTGTTAAGTAATCAATTAATTAATTAATCGACATTTACTAAACAATAAATAAATAAATAAATAATATTGTTAATAGTTAATCATTACTTAACTAATACACATTAGGACAATTAATTATTTAATTAACTACACTTAATAAACCCTATTTAACTATTTAACTAGGGTTGCTACATACGCCCACCCTTCAGGAAACTTCGTCCCGAAGTTAAAGTATTCTATGATACAAGGGAAAAGAAACATGGTCCACACATTCCTAACAAATAACCGTCATTATTAGTAAGTAATCCAAGAAACTCATTCATACTAGTGTACATGCGCAAGAAATGCATGTGTAGCTAGTACATACAAGTCTCGTGCATGTACTAATAATCAATAAATATCACCCTTATAGTAATTTATGTATGCATCCAATCCAGTCAACAAGACGATTCTTTTATAAAAGACAATAAACCAATCAAATGTTTGTGAAATCCTTTAATCACAATTATCTAGTTCAACAATTTTATTTAGACAACTCTGGTTTAGTTACGTAATTATGAATATTCATATATACACATTTTATTTTTAGAAGGGAAAAGCAATAAATTCCACCATAAGACAAATCTCCATACTTTCTCAACTATTTATACTCATCCTTCCTCCATAACTTACTTCCATATTCATTCCTATCCTTCCTCTACTGGACTATCTTGGAGCGTCAACTATATTGACCTAACTCCAAATAGAACCCGTAAGCGAAAGTGTCACTATCTCGTCCAAGCTTCCCCAGCAGGAAACTGATAGTCATCATGACACGTCTAGGGGAGCGTGATCTAACACCATCCTCCCATGACTCCAGGTTTCATAGGATACATGGTGGGAAATGTCGCCGCCTCTCCTAATCATAACTAGGGTCCACACCCTACAATGGAATATACAATGGCACTGTGTTGTTGGGAGTTTTGTCATCATTTATTCAGTTTTGGGCAGTCTCATCACCTGAAATCCTGCACTGGTACACATATCATAAAAATGCATCCAAACCAATATAATTTCACATACAAATATTCATACCATAATGTTTCTCGGCTAGTGGTCATGACATCCACTTTCATCATCATTATCCCATGTCTATTTCATAGCCCATAACCTGCAGATTAGTCTGTAACACAAACTCATACATTTCTATGCATTATCATCATGTAATTGCATACAAACATCATTTCAATTTGGTATCCATGTACCAACAACTTAACATCAAAGTTTTCAAGTTAGAAATAGATCTCATAATATCCCATAATTCAATTTCGTCACCCATTCATAAAATTATCATTTACAAAATAGATTGCATCATATCCAACATCATTCTAATAGCATTTAAACCTTCATAGGATTCTCATTCAAACAATATATTGCATCATATCCATCATCATCAATAGCATTTAAACATTCATAAAATTTACATTCACATAGTAGATTGCATTATATCCATCATCAATAACATTTAAACATTCATACATCTTAAAAAGTTCAAGTGTATCATTTCATAGTTTCACTGTGAATAAAAAAAAATATGTAGGCCTCATGTAATCCTGGCTATCTAAGTCAAAAGGTGGTTATACATGCACCCAACCTTCAAGAAACATATTCTAGAGGTGGTAAAAAAAGTGAGGGATAGTCTCGTCGTAATGTCTCGGTGTCTTACCAAGTAGCCGAGCCTAGACTATACTTGTCCCATTGGATCTTAACTTGGTCTACTAGACGGTTCCTAAGGTGTCAAACTCTACAGTCCAATATGCATAATGGTTCTACCATGAGATTTCCCACGTCTGATACCTACAATTCCTTCCAATTTAGTTTATGTGATTCATCAGCAACATAATGACGTAAAACAGATACATGAAAAACGTTATGAGTTTTATGCAAGTGGGGTGGCAGTACGAGATGATAGGCAACACGTCCAATTTTCTCCTGGATTCTGAACGATCCTATAAATTTAGGTGACAACTTTGTCCCCTTCTCGAACCGTATGGTACTCTTATTAGGCCTAATACAAATGAAAACCTGATCTCCCACTTTATAACTTCGATCAGTCCTGTGTGTATTCGCATAACTTTTCTGTCTATCCTGTGCTTCCTTTAGTCTCTGCCTAATCTAAATCACCTATTCCTCCATCTCTTGAATCAATTCTGGCCCAACTATTACTCAGTCTTCTAATCTTTCACAACTCAATGGTGTTCTAGATGGCCTTCCATATAGAGCTTCATAGGGTGGCATTCCGATGGAGCTATGAAAACTGTTATTGTAGGCAAACTCTACCAAAGGTAGGTACTTCTCCCACTGGGTTTGATTATCCATGAAATACATCCTAATGATGTCTTCCATGAATTGATTTACTCTCTTGGTTTTCCCATCTGTTTCAGGATGCTAAGCTATGCTTAAGTTCAACTGAGTCCTCGACACTAACTGCAAACTTGTCCAAAACCTAGAAGTGAATCTGGAGTCCCTATCTGAAATGATCTTCTTAGGTATCATGTGCAAACGGATAACCTCACTTACAAACACACGTGCCACATCAATGGCATCGTAAGTGTCTCTAACTAGAATAAAATGAGCACTCTTGGTTAACTTATCCACTATCACAAGAATGGCATTGTGTCTAAGAGATATGAGTGGCAACCCCACAACAAAATCCATAGAGATGACTTCCCACTTGGCATAGGAACATCATGTGGTTGTAGGAGGCCTGCTGGGTGGTGGTGGTCGACTTTCACTTGTTGACACTCTAGGCACTTGGCAACGAAATGGACTACATCGCGCTTCATTTATACCTATAAGAAGAGCTTCCTCATGTCTACGTACATCTCCTTCACACTCAGATGCACACAATAAAGTGCTCTATGGGCTTCATTTAGTATGATGCTTTGAATATCCCCATCTTCAGGGATGTACATGCCTCCTCGATATCTTAATAGTCTGTCTACTTCCAGACTATATCCTTCATACTTTGGATCTAATTTCCTCCCACTCTAGAGGTTTGAAGTAACTTTTAAATACCAATTGTCTCCTTGGAGTTGCGTCAACACACGTTCCCTCATATTGACCTCTAAGGGTACCAAGGAGAAGACACGTGGTATCCTACTCAAGGCATCTGTGACCACATTTTCCTTTCCCTTTATGTATGAAATACCAAAATCTTACTCACTCATAAACTCACTCCATCTCCTTTTCTTGGCATTCAAATCCCTTTGAGTGAAGAGATGTTTTAAAATTTGATTGTCTATTTTGAGCTCAAAGTTTCTCCCCACAAGATAGTGCCTCCAAATTTTCAGAGCTAGCATTATAGATGCCAACTCTAAATCATGAGTAGTGTAAAGCTCTTTGTGTTTCTTCAACTTCTTCGATGCATAAGCTATCACTCCTCCATCCTACATTAGCATGGCCCCCAACCCTTGCTTTGAGGCATCCGTGCAGACTGTGAAGTCCTTTTCCATATCCGACACTCATAGAATTGGCACACTAGTTAGTAACCTCTTAAGCTCAATGAATGCACTATCCTATTATTCCGTCCATTCATACCTAACCCCCCTGCGTTACAAAGTGGTGATGGATTTCGCTATTTTTGAGAATCCTTCCACAAATCTCCAATAATAACCTGCTAGCCCCACGAAGCTTCTCACCTAATGGGCATTTTTCGGCACTGGCCACTCCATAATGGCCTTTACCTTTTCTGGGTCCATAGAGATTCCTTCACCGAAAATGATATGACCTAAATAGTGGATCTCTTTCTGAAAGAAGGAACACTTCAACAACTTCCCATACAATTTGTTCTCTCTAAGGCAGGACAACACCACTCGTAAGTGTTCCTCATGTTCTTTATCATTTTTGGAATAGATGCGGATGTCATCTAGAAAGACTTGTACAAAACAGTCTAAGTACTTCCAGAATACGCCATTCATGAGGCTCATGAATACTGCTGGCACATTGGTCAATCCAAAAGGTACTACGAAAAACTCATAATGCCCAAACCAAGTTTGAAAAAAAGTTTTTGTGATATAGCCTTCCTTAATCCTTAACTGGTGATACCCTAATTGCAAATCAATCTTCGAGAATACCATTGCTCCTTTCATCTGATCGAAGAGGTCATCTATCCGTGGCATTGGGTACCTATTTTTCATTGTAGCACGGTTCAAGTCCCTGTAATCTATGCACAATCGTAAGGAACTATCCTTCTTCTTTACAAAAATTACTAGTGCACCCCAAGGTGAGAAAATGGGCCTTATTAGCCCTAATTCCAGTAACTCTTTCAACTACATTTGCAACTCACAAATTTTCGGTGTTTTCATCTGATACGGAGTCTTGGAAATTGGTTTTGCACCAGGTTTTAGCTCAATAGTAAAATCAAGCTCCCTCTTAGGAGGTAACCCTGGTAACTCATTCAGGAAAACATCCTTAAATTTTGACAATACCGAGTACTGATCTAATGAGGGTCCCTTCCTTTCATTCACTGCTTCCACTACATATAGTCGACACCCTTGCCTCAAGCATCGCTTAACCTTCATAGTTGAGATAAAGCGTAATGACACCTTTCTCTGTACACCCTGGATCTCTACTGTTCTTCCTTCATCGTCGACACAAAGTACCCTTTTTGCAAAACAATCTACCAAAGATCGATGAGCTTCTAACCAATCCATTCCAATGATTAGGTCATATGCCCCGAGAGAAGTGACGTATACCTTCAACCTAGTAGTACACACTCCCAGGTCTACTATATAATTATCAACGCTAGGTCCTACCACTTGTTTTTCCCCCGAAGCCATCTCGACTTGTTTATATTCATCGTGCTCATAGGCTACCAACCCACTCTTTTCTAATGCAGATGGTGAAATCAAACTGTCTATAGCACCAGAATCAAATAAAATATTAACGTTGATATGATTTAGCATACCTAATGACTCCACCACCATGGATTGACGTTCATCCTGGCAATCATTAACCGTTGTGTAAATCTGGTGGCTTCTACTTGATCTTCCCATCGGGGCCTTTCCTTCTCTATGCACAAATCCTGATTGTAACTATGGGCAGTCATGCCGGCAATGGGGTCCTCTACATCCCCAATAGGTAACATGAGATTAATCTTGCACACTATTCTATGACTATCTCTGAAATGAGTTCCTTCCCTTGGAACCCTTGCCCCTACTAGTTGTTCCTTGAGATGGCCGTGGGCCTGTCTACGTCATTGTTGATGAACGAGATGCTGCACTCGCTGCCATTGAAATCCCTGTGGCTATTGTCCTTGGTGTGACTCTGTTACCATATGGAGGTGGCCTTGAGACCCCTCCCCTGGGAAATGTCCTAGCGGCCTTCCCCATGAATCCAGGATGATGCGGAAAGGAAGGTCTCATACCTCTAGTTAAGTTCATGTGTTCCTCCACATAACGCGCATTTTCTATAGCTTCCGCTACTAAAGACAGTTTCCACATCCACACCATAGCCCTTATCTTAGGGTTTAGCCCATAGACGAAGCGTTATGCTTGTCGTTGGTCATTATCCATATATTAAACATACTTGACCAATTCCATAAACCTAATCTCATATTCTTCTATGGTCTTGTTTTCCTGTACTAGAGCATGAAACACTCCTACCTATTTTTCCTCATAGTAAGCTAGCAGATATTTCCTTCGGAACCTCTCCTCGAAAAGTTCCCAAGATACAGTGTCCAGGGTAAGATGCAGCTTCCTTTCCAGGTTTCCCCACAAAATCAAGGCACTGTCTCTCAAATGAACAATCACTATCTTCACCTTTGAGGTGGATGCATAGTCCCTTAAGTCAAAACACCTTGTCATGCCTTTGAACCATGCTTTTGCGTGTTCAATGGCGCGACCCCTAGAAATATCCAGAAGTTTGATCTTCTGCAGTTCTCTAGTGATGTGTTTGGGTGGAGGTCCTCCCCCTGAATCCCTCGATGCTTCTGGATTACGCATTCTAGATGGTGGGGTCTCTACTTCGATCCTTGCTGGTTGTCGCACATTTAAAGTGTCATTTATGGCCTCCAAAGAGCGCAGTATGCGAGCTAGTTCCGGTGATGGTGGTGGCGGAATTGGTGGTGTTGGAGGTGCCTGTGATGATGCTCCTCTACCTCGATTCCCTTGATTCCTAAAAATCCTATATGATTTAACCTGCATCAACCAAAGTTTTCAGTGTGAGTTCAAGGATGTTTCACATTTGAGCAACTTAACTAGAATACAGGGTTAGGCGTAAGTTTTTTTTACTTGTCTGTAAACAGATGTTACTCTCTTTAGTGGAGTGGCTAGGTTAGGGCTAAAGAATCTAAGCTTGATTTCTTCACCTAACAAAACTATTGACTCCCTCGCTCGGTAGCTATGCTAGCTTTGCACCATACTAGCCAATTTATCTAACCTACCTGCTTAGTGTGCATGAAGCCCCTTCCTGCTTATCTTGTTCTAAGTCCTTATACTTTGCGTTTACAACTAATTAGGGTGAGTTCCAACCTAATGTCGATGAAATGAGTATAAGGATATCCTTCAATGCTTAACTCATGGGAGTTCCTTGGCATGTTGCACATATGCATTGAATTGTGTGTCTCGGTGGCTGCAGGTGCGAGTCTTTAGGATTGTAGAGTGGATTTCAGACATTGGAGCTTAGCGCTTGTGCGCTGTGGTTATGTATTGTTTCTGGACTTGTGGTCGTATGATGTAGTAACCCTGAGGTGATGCACCGAATCTTGGTGCTTGGCTTTAATTGGTGGAATGGAATGGAGGGACTTGACACTTGGCTCGGTGGTTGAGGACACGTAACTCAATGTTTGGTTAACATTGATAATTGGAGATTATACTTCGGTATAGTATTTTATGACTATTAATTTATTTATGTATAAGATTTTGTTTTATAATGACTCATGTGAGGCGCATTAGTGTTTGGTTGTTTTCCAAGGCTTGGACTATGGTGAGTGGTCGTGGGTTCAAAACCCGTCTCCTCCAACAATATTTAATCTAACCCAAATTTAATCTAATCCCTAAAATCATTAATTAACTTTAATTTAGATTAACTTTACAATGAATAAAACAATTAATTTTTTTTTAGATAATTAATTAACTTTAATTTTATTTTTACACTAAATAAATTTAAACATACAAAAATAAATAATAATAAAAAATATATATACATAAAAATTTAAATAATATATAAAAAAAAAAAAATCAAAATAATAAAAAAAAATTTCCAGCACGCATGGATTCCACGTGCCTACCTTGCTTCCTCTAGCACCCTCCTGACCTAAACCTAAACCTACATGTACTCTCTCTCGATCTCTCTTCCCCTAAAACCTTACATAAACTTTGTTGCCTCTCCACTCTGCTCTCTCCCTCTCGGCAGGCTCGATGCTCGGCTCTAAGCACCAGTGCTTGGGAGATGGCTTGTGTAAATCCTGCGGTAGAGCTCTCCCAAAGCATTGTCTTGTTTGACGTGTGGAATCGGGTTGTGGCTAGTTCCAGGTGGTATTGTGCTTGGCTGGTTCTAGGTGGCACCAATTCTCTATGAGGAATCACTTTCATTGTAAGGATGGTGTTGGGGAAGGACAAGAGAGGGAAAACAACCATGGACCACCACAACCATGACCGACATCATCCATCTTCTTCTGGCGGAGCACCACTGCAAGGAATGTCTCAGGCTATCCAGGTGGAGAAGTTGCTTCCCCCTACGCATGTGGGCATGCAGGCACAATTTGGGCAGTAGATGCAACCACAACTTGGCCTCCACTAGAGAAGCAGGAAGTAGGCCTTCCACCACCACCACATGTTGCTGCAACAACAACAACTCCAAATGTTCCAGGATTTCCAACTCCAAGAGTTTGAGTAGGTGAGCGGCTTCAAGAAAAGCCAGCTTCCCCTAGCCCGAATCAACAAAATCATCAAGGCCGATGAGGATGTCCACATGATATCAGCAGCGGCCCCCGTTCTTTTTTCCAAGGCCTGGGAGATGTTCATTATGGATCTCACCATGCATTCATGGATTCATGCCGAGGAAATTAAACAAAGAACATTTCAGAAGAAAGACATTGTCGCTTCCATTACCATAATAGATATATTCAATTTCTTGGTGGACAATGGATATTGTGCCCAGGGACAACCTCAAGGAGGAGGATTTGGGTTTATGGTTTGCTAGAGGTGGCATGACCCTCGAGGGTTCATTCTATTACCCTCCTCCTTCCATGTCCCAATCGCCACATTAGTAGGGAATGAGGACCCCTTCTTTCATCATGATGGGCATACCTGCTCCACTTTAGATCGACCCATCCACCATGTATGAGAAACAACAATAGCCACTCCATCCCTATGGCATGTCGTCTCATCCTCACCAGCCCATGGGCTAKCCATTTTTTTTTTAAGCAATGTCAGAATTGTTTTAAGAATTGTAGTGTTATTGTAACAAGTGTACCAACCAATCCTTTGACAAACTAGAGAGACCCCAAGTAATGATCACTTGTTCACCTCCTAGAGAGCTCAAGCAGTTTGTTTACTTTATGTAATTTAGAAGTACAAGTCCCTAATTGCAAGAGAGGTACACCTGATATCCAAATAGAAGTCTTATATTCCTTTTTTTTTTTTTGTTAGATAGGGCACAAATCCTCCTCTGTCACTTGACTCTTGATGTATGTCCAGCTCTGGTGCTTGGTTGATGCGTAGGTGTGGGTCCTTTAGGTTTCTTGGAGGTTATGAGTTCGACTACTGTGCTGACGCGTAGTGCAACAAAATTCCCATTGTGGGCTCTTCCTCCATGCGACTTGATGCATGGGGATTGGGTGCTTGGCTTTGGTTTGGTATTATGTTTGATCCTGGGCTCTTCAGTTTCTTTGGTTTTCTTTTATATCTCTGTTTTTTTTTTTTTTCATTCTATAGAATTTTTTTTTTTGGTGGTGAATTCAAATAGAGAAATCTGATGTATGAGTTACTCAACCCTATTGTTGCAAT
>JASDQU011404557.1:55019-73078 GCA_032191745.1 Picea mariana
CATTTCTTGCCACCTTAAATGCATTCTCCAATGATTTGGGTTCCCAAAGGTGAACCTCATGTTGAATGTTGTCCTTTAAAGTTCCTATGAATACATCAATCAAGTTCTCATCTGGAATATCGGTTACCTTTATATTCAATCTTTGAAAGTTCTCAATGTGCTCGGTAACTGAACCCTTTTTCTTGAGATTTATCAATTGGTTAAAGAAGGTATTGCTCCTTGTATCCTCATAGTGTGATATCATTTCTTCCGTAAAAATTGTTCAAGTTATGAGTGATTTGCGAGAACAAAGCCAACGATACCAAACAAATTGATTAGGTTCTAAATACAAAGAAGCAATTCGTACCTTTTGTGTATGTGGCACATTATGGAGATCAAAGAATTGCTCCATCTGAGGTATCCATGTAATTGGTTCCTTGCCATCAAACTTCCTCATGTCAATCTTAGGAACGTGGTTGGTCTTCAAACCAAAGTTGGAGTTTCTCCATTCTTGATTCACCTTCCTTGTGTCCACATCATGAATTTCATGGGATGCATTTTCACTTTCAGTTGTCTTCTCTGTTATGAAATTTTTCAATACTTCCATGATCTCCCATTTTAACCCATCTATCTTAGTGTCCATTG
The DNA here is from genome assembly GCA_032191745.1 of Picea mariana. Taxonomy (NCBI): domain Eukaryota; kingdom Viridiplantae; phylum Streptophyta; class Pinopsida; order Pinales; family Pinaceae; genus Picea; species Picea mariana. The sequence continues at coordinate 55,644 of JASDQU011404557.1, forward strand.
AATCCATCTTAGTTTCCATTGAATCCATCTTAGTTTCCACTGAATCCATCTTAGTTTCCATTGAATTCATCTTATTTTGTAGTTCATTTATGTCCCTACACATTTCTTCACCTTCATCAAGAGTCCAAGTAGGATTTTCTGGAGGCTTATTTGGTGTAGAAGTTCCCTTTTTGGGTGGCATGTTGGCCAAGTATCACTTTTGAACCTTGATTTTGAGGAGGTTCTGCTAGACAATATTTCTTCTGTTGTATCTCCCACTTTTTGGCCCTTCTGGGTATGAAACTTTCTCTTATGTATTTCTTTGATATTTCTTCTCTGCAATGCCACAGGTCTGATCAAAATTGGATGTGCCAAGTGGAATTTACGGTAGCTTCCCCACAACTTGTCGATTTTTGTCCTTTCCAGGATATCTCACTTGTATAGTGTGCCCCGCACAAAATAATTGATATAAAATTCTGAATCTCACACCCAAAATACTACAGACTGTCCACGATCCAATGCAACCAGTCTCATGCAATTTGGATACTGTAGGATGAAGTTATGATTGTTTTACCTGGAACACCTTCTTGAGACTAGTCAGATACCCTATCTTACATAGGGTGTATATACAAAATTTAAGATGACCCAGAAGCTGAAATTTTTACCACAGATAAAAAAATAATTTTTGTAAATGGCCCCTGGAGTTCAGGGTCTGAAACGTTACAGAAATGTTTTTATAGCGAAAATGCTGCAAAGGCTCATTTCAGGATGATTCCAGAACCCTATATTGTACAGGCTATATCTCTGAAATTATAAGGCTTCAGGAGCTAAATTTTGAACCCAATGTACCTTGATCCGTCTTCTAAATACCCTCCAAGATGTTCCTTCTGAAACATTGTAGAAAAACAGTTATAGCGAAAATTCCACAGTGTCTCAGATGTAGCAGCGAAACCCCAAGACCTTGAGCTCTAATACCATATGTTAAGAACCAAACTTCAATATAGCATAGAAAAACCTTAGGAAAAGTACTCAACACCTTGAAAAAGAGATAATTTCAGATAATAAGCCTCTTTGAGGGGGCAACCTCCTTTTACCCCACTTAAATTTTCAAGTACAAGATGATTCAAAATGAAAATGTATCCTTGGTATATATAGGAGACTAGGAGGTATAAGTAAAAATAATGGCCTAAAGCCGACATAATTAAAATAACATTACTAATCTAAATTACAACTAATGTCCTAGAGCCGACATAAATAAAATAGCATTACTAATCTAATATGCCCCAATTAAGGGGTAATGAGCCAATATTAGGGCTTAACAACATGGGTTAAGTTTTTGGCATTTCAAATACTGAGAAACAAAAGAGGAGAGTCTTTCGACTATCATGCAAGGAATCACAAAAGGGAGGTTTGCGGTTAGATCTTGACCGTCTATCAGGACAAGATCTGGACTGTTGGAGTCTATGACCAGGCGACAGGAGAACAACACATGGGAGAATAGATATGGACTGTCATATCAATCATAGAGGATCGATAGCCATCGGATCTGGAATAAGGTGCATGGGGTTTAATCCCCGGGACGCCACATAGAAGAGTGGAACGAAGGACGAAAAACTTCAAGGGAGAAGTGTCGATTTGTCATGATTCATCGGATCCAGAAAAGGTGCACGAGGTTTAAACCTTGTAATAACAAAAGGAGGAGGACTCATAAAGTACCAAAAACATTGGGACTATCCATATTAGAGGATGCGTGTCAAGAGATCCACATTTCAAGGATTTGTTCATCGGGAGTTCGAGAGTGAAGAGTTCCCTAATTTCCCGAAAAGGGAAGTCTTGAAAGGATCAGAACCGTCAAATTTGGAGGACACGTGGCAGAGATCTGGAAGTCACTAGACATTGGCCATCGAGGTTTTGGAGGTGAAGACCCCATCAAAATCCTGAAAGATAGAAAGATGGGATTAAATATTGGTCGTCGATCGATTGGAGGACCTAGACCATAGATCCAGGTCATCAAAATTCGAAGTTGAGAATTCGAAAGAGAAGGAGGAACATTGCTTTGTATTTTCTCAAGTCGTGAAAGCCAAAGGAATCAGTGCTGGGACTTGAGCCCTAGATAAAGGTGACATTGTGAGTGAAAGGAAGAGGGCTAGTGCTTATCTAGAGCCCTAATCGGGATTCAGAAGTTAGGGATTGGAGAAGTGAAAGATTGGGGTTGCATCCTAATTCCCTAAATCGTGAAAGCTGAAGTGCTCAAAAGAGCTAGACCCTGTTAAGCTTGTGGTCATGGGTCAGAGGTCACGTGGAGGTGAAGCTCATGCCTGGTGCTTGTTTGCGTGGGGCAGAGTTCAAAAGGACATGTGGTCAAATGAAGTGGAGATGCCAGCAAGGAATAAAAGAGCCATTTTGGCTCATCAGAAGAAGAACGATCCTTAGACCTGGAGGTTAGTGGACCCTGCTGAGGTAGAGGTAGGGGGTCTGCATCAAGATTTCACACGTATAAAATGTGCATATTTGCTAATTTTATCAATCACTACCATAATCGAGTCATTTTTCTTTATAATGAGATAATCTCCCACCATTCTAGTATAGGTAGAGGCTTGTAATATCCCTAAAGCCGAACCTAATTGAAAATGTAAATACAAATGTACATAAGATGGTGAGATGATTTGATATCATTTTGGTGTGCACGTTTCATGGAATAGTGTGTGCATGTACTACACAAGAAAATGAAGAAGTGTGCACATTCTGGGATACTGCACATAGCATCTTAAGTGTGCGCGATGTAAAGTCTAGGAAGACTTGTGTATATGATATGTTTTATAGGATGGTGAGTCAGTATTATAAGCTAGGATGCTTATATTTTGATTAGGCTAGAGAGCCTAGATGTTAAAGGATAGTGCACCTATTTTTGTACATATCTCAGATTTAATATAAAATACATCGCTGAGCTGACTGACCATGATAAAAGAGATGGGGGACTAAAATCCACTAGTTAGGGAAAGGGAAGGGGCTAAGTTAAGGAATATTGTATTAATATTTCTTAAATCATAAAGTATGGATAATTATGTTATCCTAAGTTCTAAGTTGGGGCCAAGTGTGCCAAAGTAGCTTCCAACATGACAAGTGTCAAGTTGGGGGCATGCATACATATTGTTGGACTTATTTCATTTCAGGGATCTCCATTAGGGGGACCATGATCTTTCCTTGATTCATCCATCATGGAGATAGACAATCAATCATCCAGGAGGAGGGGAGCTACAGGGTTATCATTTTGTATCTTCATGACTTTACCTAAACCTGTATCCAGAGCCTTCTGTTGGGTAACTATTAGCTTGGGATCGTGATTGAAGAAGTGAGTTTTCAGGCCCGTGGGATATTGAAGAATTGGGTTGTCAGGCCCATGGGATATTGAAAAGGTAAGTTGTCAGGCCTGGGAACAATTCTCTGGGCGATAGAATTATTGAGGATTGATTTATGAAGGTATTGAACTATAGTTGTAGGGCTTTGAGAGTTCCTATCCGGCCTGTTGTTGAAACCTTGGAAGGGAAGTGGGGCAGCCGAGGGACTACTAAGAAAAGAAGGGGCAGACCTCCTTGCGTGGGACATGCATGTGGGGAATGAGGGACTATAGGCTATTAGTTGAGTGAGCACCTGAAACGAAGTCTTTGCTGTTGTTCATGAGCCTTTAGCCTAGTTAGGAACCCTTTACCCAGGTGGATTTTAGTCCTAGCTCAAGGGTGACTCACTGGTGAGATTGATGAACAGTGTGATCTAAAGCTAGGAGGTTCGTGGAAGGTCTGCACACAGTTGGTGATATTCTCACAAAGATAAGTGTCAATTGTGTGATTAATTCACGTGATGCATTGTTATTCATGTGTTATTTTTATGGGTTTATCCTATGCGTGATTATGGTTGTCTATATGCTCATGGGTATTGCATGTATATGTGGCATGTATATGTTTACTGTTTTTTAGTGTGAATCCATGCATTTACATAGCATATTTGTCTGTTCACATTATATATATATATATATTAATCTTCCACAAGAGTTCTTTGTGTGCATATGTTTTAATTGCATGCAGTTAGAAAATTATATGAGACATAACTTAGTTAGGATGCTAAGTATGTTGCAATACGTTATGCACTGAGAACGGATGTGTTCTCAGGTGTAGCCTGGCTAGCATGATTGGTCAGGGACATTACAAATGGGTATATGAACATGAAAGAGTGTTCAAGAGTAGCATGGCCTGGCTTGATGAATGTTGGGAATGTTACAAAGATCTTTTTAGATCTAAGTAAAGTGTCCGAGGAGTGGCATGCCTCGGCCGATGTGAGGCTGGGGATGCTACAAATTGGTATCAGAGCTTCAGTTTTCAACACTGATCCTGAATGGGCTAAGTAAGTTGAGTTGAAGAAAAATGTCATAGCGTATTTAATTCAAAGTGGCCAAATTTCAGTTGTAGAGCATCCATGGAAAAAAGTAACAACAACTAGGTGGAAATGGGGGAAAACCCCAGTTTATGTGGATGGATTCATGAGAAAATGGAGTAATTCAGCTTAGTGATGAGATATTACTAATTTAATATCTATCCTAGAAAATTCGAACCTGGAATTGGTCGAATTTGAAGTTACAGTGAAGCCATGACAGATGGAGCAGAAAAGTTAGCGTGCTGGAGTGCACGGTAAATTGTGGCACTACACGGAAGAATATGGTGTGTGGGTGCATGCACTAAATTTATAATTGTGTGGAGTGAACATGCATAAGAACGTGCATGCGGTGTACACACAGACAATGCAAGCATGCAGGGAATATGCATTATTGGCAGAGTGTAGAGGAGTTTGGTTGGCACACACACAATATGGGTATATGTTGTTGCATGATAGTTTAGTATGTGCACGTAGAGTATTGATGCATGGTGGGGGCATATTGAATTTTGGCATGGTGCAATGCATAGAGAGAAATGCATGTGGAATATCAGTGCATGCTACAAAAACTACGCGCAACAGGTAATAGTTCAAGAACCAAACTTGGGCGCATTAGTTCTTGGCGCGCGACACAAAAGTGGGTGCATGTTATTGGGACGACAAAGAAGTGATACATAGTGGTTCTAAAGTGAACGAAGCATGATCTAATTTTGATTTTGTAGCACATGGAAAATACGAGAGCACAAATTGAAATTTCTACATGCAAAGTTGTTTGAAGGGGAAGAACAGTAGAAACAGTGAAGGGTAAACTATAAGACCCTGACTAGCTCCATGAAGCCATAACGTTCTGCTCAAGACTCAGAATTGAGCAAGTGAGTAGGTGTTGGAAAGGTCTTGGATAATGGAATATAATTATCCAACCAGAAAATTGATTGGGAATTCAATGTTTCAGGAAATCAAAAGAAAGGATTCTGATAAATTATTGAACCAAAATGGTTCATGTTTTTCATAAAATTGTTGAAACAGTCAGTCTGACAAGTTTTGTTGGTTGCACATTTTGCAGAGTTAACAACAACTAGATCAGATCAAGATCAGTTTAGAGTCCAGAGTAATGGAAGAGGCACTAGGAAATTATAGCCAGGAATATGAAGTTAGAGGGATGAATGTCCATTTGAGCATGGAAGGAACCAACTCCAATGGACATGGTAAAGAAAGGGATGAAAAATTAAATATAGAAGATACCATTAAAATTTTACAGAAGCATGTTCAAAGCCATTGTAATGTACCTCAAATTTACCATAAAAAAAACATTTCTATGAGGCATTGATCTCCAATTTCATCCTTACACGATTGTTGATAAAGGAAAAACCTTTATTAAAGTTATAATAAAGGATGTAGGAACAAGATGTAGGAATTTATATGATAAGACCTCCAAGGGTTTTAGTAATTCTCCCATTTTGATTCCAATCCCCACCTAGACATAACTATCTATATCTCAAGACTAGCCTTAAGACTGATAGTCCTAGTCTCTCTCCCTACAAAAAGGAGCCTTAAGGGTTACGCACAAAACTATTTGAAAGGTCCATTCAAAAGTGAGTAATGGATTACTATATAATATATATGTATATACATAGGGTTGGATCTATTTCATATGGTTGAAGAAACGCCTTCGTGTTAAGAGATTATCATTATAACATGGTCTCGATTAAATATATGACTCCTATTCGTCACATGCCAATCTATTTACTCAATAGTTTTTAGGTAGTGAGATCCTGAGTTGAATTTACCTTAAATAAACTTTGTCCCAACCAAATTTCCTTCGAATGCATAACTAATTGTGCCAAGGTAGTTGAGGTAAATGAGTTCCCAACCCGTCGAATCTCGAAGGGACTAATTTAATTTGTGAATGTTTCGAGGTGAAAGAATAGACTACTGTCAAAGAGAAGTTAAGGCTCTATTTCCATAATTTAATAGCAACTTAAGTACGTGAGTTTCAATACTCTTACCTGGCCCTTTGTCCAGTCCAGTTTCGCCAGCTCTTCCCTTGGCACATGGATAGGCCATGCTTTGTACTGCAACATTTAACCTCATAGGTAAAGTTTTTCTCTTAGGTTTTTAATGTTTCTATTGTATCATTATGGAGTTTACGAAAGGCTCTGAAAACTATTTTCTTACTAAATCATTTCACGATTTGGGGAGAAACACTACCCGAAGAAATGATGATGCCATTCGCCTTTTCTAGTAAGATTTTCGTTGGCTCTGTGCTCTGGTTAAGAAATGCGGTTTGAAAATTTTCAAATATATTAACAAAATCCTCTAGTTAAAATAATTTTTATTTTTTTGACCTATCATTATCATTTCCCTCTACGCCAATCTTGGATTATTTCTTTCTTTCGATAGGTAAGGCCTACCATGGATTTATCCTTTAATTTCTTGAGTACCCCAGGAACCTTGGACCCTTGTTCTGTCTTATGGAATTTATGCCTGTAATGTCTCTTTGGGGTGAAATCATTTTTGGGTTTTTCATAACCTGAATGTCGTTACTCACTTGAAGTCTCCTGCTAGAGTAGGTAGAGGTTGGAGGGAAAGCTTGTCGTGGAACTGTGCGTAGTCTTAACACAGAGTAAGTTTTCTTTTATTAATCTAACACACCCAATACCAGTTCCTTCCTATCCGATTTGTCAAGGGATGAGGTTTACTTTATTTTCACTTCCTAGGGTTCTCTATTTCATGATTAGTGTTACCCATTATAGCCTGTAAGTAAAGTCTGATGTTGGATCCTCGTGAGACTATGCGGGAGTCACATTTTCTTTCTTTTTTGTTGAACACATTACTGTTTAGTGTTCCTAGTACATGACTGCTGCGATTTCCTGAATAGTTTAAAAGAGAAACCCTATGACATATGAGGTCCTTTTCTTTCACAGATGTTACTTGTCATTTAACATTGCTGACATTATTGAATTTAGTATAAAGGCATCCTTGTAATGATTATCAAATTTGTAAAAAAATACTCACGCTAATTTGGTTTTGAGGGGTTTTAAACTCAACAGATTAGGTAGTCTTTGTTTTGTGTGAAAGGTTTGTAATATATCTTTGCATCAATTAGATGTTAAGAAGACTAGAATTATCAATTGTTTTATTTCATTCGATCTGATTGTGACTGGATATAATTTCTTTCTTTTGTTTCAATCGTTCAAGAGATCTAGTATGTATCACTAATGATGTGCCTTGTTGTTGCATGGACCCATCAGAGATCGTACAACATCCTCATACCTCGACCAAACATCTAAGTAGACAACAGGCGATGGGGAAAGGATCCAAACCCATGCATGAACAAGATAAGTATGTTTCTGAAAGGGATAACATCGGTTTAACTTTTAAGGTTTTATTGTAAACTAATTTTCTTTGTTATTTATTCCTCGATTAAAGACTAATCTTTATAGGACTTGAATACTTGCAGGGTCTTCATTCGTGCAAGTCTCAGATACCCATTGTGGCCTTTTTCACAAAAGGTGTTCTGGTTCTGAGCCTCTCACTTCTCATCTAACTCTACAGGTTCTAGCATCATCCAAGGGATCATGATTCAACTAGCTCCATTATAACTAGTTTTATGTATACTGTAACATTTATTAGAGTAAACCCTTGGGGTCATTCTTCCATTAATGGCATAACACTAGTTCCTGTATAAGTATTGATTCTGTAATTGAATCAATAGCCTGGTCAACTATGTAATATACTTCTTTTCTTGAATTATTAGAAAGACAGTCCTGGTCGAATTTACTCAGAATGATAATTTGTACTGAAGTAATTCTGTCTTTCAAATTTGAACACTAATTATTTTTTCCACTCAACTCTGTTCTATACCGTTGGCCTAAATCGTTAAATAAAGGAAAGAGTTTCCCATAGTTTTATAATATATTCATTGATAGCTTTTGGTCTACTGTATTCGATTTAAATTGGGGGAAGTACATTGACTATTGCTTTCACTAGAGTATTACAACTCCTAGGCATTTAATTTATAGTTATGCCTTGGGGATTTCAGATCTCTATTTGTATTGATCATAGCACATTTGAGCTTTTCTAAAAACTTCATTTAAAGACTTAGGATTGTCAAATTTAATTATGTCCTTGTACAATTGTGGTAGACAACTCAAGAATCTTTGTATCTTTACTTTTTCCTCTTTGATGTATGGTATAAACCTCAATAGATCTAGAAATTTATTTATCAGATCATCTATGGCCATTTTTCCTAGTCGTACTTCATAAAATTCCTTAGGTTTTATTTCGTAATAACTTTCTAATAAGTACTTCTTGAAATAATTTTTGAATTCTGAGCATTCCATTCATTTTTCTTTCAATCCCTTGGCTAATTTCAGGTATTGCCACTAGATACTAGATTTTCCCTTTAAGTTGTAAATGGCCATTATGAATTTCATATTACTAGAATAATCATAAATTTGGAAGTATTTATTTATATCTAGTAACCATGCTTCAGCCTCCTCACCAGTCTTTGATTCTCCATCAAAGGTGGAAGGTTTTATTTTCTTGAATTCACCTTACAGGTGGTCCACTTGTTTTCTTTTTTCTTCATGTAGATGCTTTGTTTTCTGTAATGTGGGTGTCCTCGGAAGAACTATCCTCTTTTTTGGTTTCATGACCAAATTTTTGAGAGGAATTTTGGTTGACATCTTCCTATTTTTCATTGTCTTTTGGACTCTTATTTGTTACTATACTTCCAAACAACATTTCATTTATTTCTAATTGGTCTTCATGTTCTTTCTTGAGATTTTCTTTATCTACTTTAAATCCTTGTAATTCCACGATGAGGTTTTACATCGTTTCCAAGACTTGAGTGGCTAAAATTCCTTCATTGTTATGTTCTAGGTCTCTAGGAAGTTTGTGACATCCCCAAAAATAAAGTATTTTTGAAATTTAAAATTTGTTGGAAAATTATTCTGTTTTTAGTAGATTCGAATTTGGAAAATTTTTGCCATTTATGGCAATTCTAAATTTTGAATTTGATAATTGTAATAAATTATTATGATTGTTGGGCAGAGATCTGATTTGACCCAACTAACTATTTGACTATGACATTTGTATGAGAACAAGTTATTTTATATTAATTACAGGAGGACAAATGGAACAACCATGTTAAAATTAGCTAACCATGACTCCATGAGTGGGGAACATGTTGGAACTACCTCTAGGCTGATTGTTACAAGTGGAAAATTAGAGATTTGGCCATTGGAAGCCCCTAAAAATTAGGGATTTAGAAATCTGTAAAAATTCCCAAGGGGGGAAGAGAGACCTAGGCAAAAGGATGGTTTTGATATATAGCATATGTGAGGAGGTAGGACGCTGCCTAGTATGCTGAGGGGAAGGGAGACTATTGGTTTTCTTCCTATTATGAACACTACTAACTTAGTTTGAGGAAAGAGGAATCTGCTGGAACAGAAAGACATTGCTAAGGGGGAGTTTTTCCAAGTTCACCCTCATCGACTCATGGTCAGGCTAGGGGATGAACCGTGCAAGTGATTTTGCCTGCTCTATTCTATGGTTGGGAGGAACATGGTTGTTCCCTTTGTCTTCCCACGAGTTAGTTTAGATATGTTACTCTAATCCTTCTCTTCCTGAATATTTTTTTATCTGATGCGTTGTACTTATTAAATCTGAACTGAAATGATTTTCATTTTCTATTTTAATGATTTTATATCTGATGTAAGGTACTTGTTGTATCTAAATTTAATTATTTCTATTGAATCGTTTTATTGACTAAAAAAGGGTATTCATATGTATCTAGCTAGTATCATCGCTTTGTGCACTCTTACTATGAATTAGATTTCAAATGGATGGAATAGGAAATGGATAAACCCCTACTAGACTTAAATCTATGCTCAATTAAGTCTACTTGTATATATTTATGCAACTGTATGAATGAAACTCTACCTTTTTAATTATGCTGGAAATTACTACCAATCCGACGTGTCTTATACATCTGAGTATGTTGTTCACATTTAAATAACCAGGTAGTGTCCACTATTCTTTGATAAATCTGAGAATTACAAAACAATACATATTACTTTACGTATCTACATTCTTGAAGAGCATATCATGAATTTTGTACTATTTCTTTATCATATCTAATACAACTGTGTAAATCAATATATACATATAATAGGAACTGACTGTGTATACAAATATATATATATATATATATATATATATATATATATATATATATATATTTATATCTGTAAAGGGATAGCCGCACGACTTACTAAATTCACTTCTAAAAGACTAGAAATACATAGATCCATAAGTGGTAAGGAGGAAATGGAAGCAATTAAATCTAACTAGTTATATTTCAGATTCTAGAAATTATCGAACCAAATGTACCCTTCAACACCAATAAAATTCTAGATCAAAACTTTAGAGGAGAAAAATCTCGTTTTCTTTTCTCTTACTTAGAGCTGAAAAAGAGATTCTGGACGCATAATGACAAGTTCGAATTCTATATTGTTGTTAGTAAACAAAGTATCGTAACATATATTGTATAACCTAAGCCTCAATGGAATAAAGAAACAACAGATGTTATTCAGCCACAATGAAATGGTTTTTAAAGAGATTTGCAATAATGTAGGACTAACCAAAAGTAAGGAATATACCTTCTGGAAGTATAAGGTTAATAGGCGCTTCATTTTCCATAAATGATCAAACAGGATTGAGTAACTAACATATCGATAAAGTCGAAAAATTAATTCGTTCTGTGTTTTAGTTTTCATTATAGGAAGTATAAGAGAAGAATCTTGTATTATAATATTAAAATGCAATCCAAATCAAGAACTAAGAATTAGGATATGTTTGATCTACGCAGGCACTGCGAATATTGTTACATCTTCGATACTTTTCATAAATAGGAACTGAAGTATTTTTTTTATCTGTATACATTATGGTATTCAGAGTGAGAAACTTCAATATTATCATCTTAGAAAATAAGCCCTGAAGAGTTAAAAAGGAACTCGAGTACCTTTCCATGAAATGGTGCCAAAATAAACAAATCTGAGCGTTCAAAGGCTTCAACCCTGCAAGGAAGAAAGTAAATTCCTTTAGTATTTGTTAATGGATAGTAAATTTCCTATATAGGGTAAACACGATTGAATCACCAAATTAAAGCGTGTATAACAAAATAATTATAGAATATTAGGAATTATAGTTAACTTCGAGCCTTAGCACCGACCGTCCCGTGCGGCATAACTGACAAAGTAACCCTCGAACCTAATAGGAGGAGGAGGAGGATAACATCGATTTGATGGGCACCTCACAAAATAGAAGCCCCATCATTAGATCGCATCTATGCATAGTTCTTAAACTTACATACCCCAAATAAAGAAAAGAAATATTTCTAAGATTTAAATAATAAAGAAACAAAAAAAAAGATGAGACACATTATATACTTCAGTCCAAATATCAAAACCAGTTAGGATAGTAGTTGGACATTTGTTTTGAAAGAAACGTGCCAGAAACTTTAGTGTTGAATTAACATATCACCGAAATGTATTTCCTCATCTTACAGACTTCACTCAGAACACTACTTATATTGAGTACCCTTCTTAAATGGTGGCTCCCACCTTCAAAATGATAATATCAATACATCATGAGAAGGTGCCTTAGCTCGTATAGCTCATTACTGAGTTATGTTTTCCTTTACCTGTATTACTAAATGAAAGTTACAGAAATCCCTTTGTATGTTTCAGTTCGTGGGTGTCCTGTTAGGAGTCATCAAAGTATTCATTCATCCCCAGTAGGGTTTCACCCTATTAGTGTAACACCCTTTTGTTACCATTGCGATGCTCTGATACCATACTGTAACGCTTTGGACCATCAACCCTATGGTCGGGAAAACATTACTACGCGGAATAACAATACTCACACTTAATTATATAAACAACATGCATTTAAGCAATGAAACATATTTAAAACTCAGAGTAATCCTAAGAGTTACTGCTAACATAATTTTAAAACATGGTATTAGAATTAATTCATATGCATAGAAGAATACATGATAATTATAAATACATAGACATGTAGAAACATAATTGAAACATCATCTTGTACTTATCTTTGAAACAATGGTAGTTCCACCAACCAGGTTCAGGCCTTCCACAAATCTCCCAGCCTTAGACCACACTGCTTATCAAGCTCAGTAGTGGGTCACCCCTGGACTGGGACTAAGCTCCACCCAAAGGCAAGGAATTCTAGACTAGGCTGAGGTTACAGGGAAAACACACAATCACAAGGAAGGAATTCTCTCCCAGGAACCACTCATACTCACTTCCCGCAGACTCTCCCTCCCCACATGCCTGTTCCACACCAGGAGTATACACCTTCTCTGTCACCTAGATAGTCCTTCGGCTGCTAACCTCCCTTGCCTTGGGTTTCAACAACAGATCGAACCAGAAGTCTCTGAGCTCTGTGGCAGCTACAGGGTTCCTTCTAGGAGTTCTCTCCTTCCTTTGCGGACTCTCTCACCTGGAGAGAATCTCTCACAGGCCAAGAAACCTATTCTTCCAAATTCAATCACCTCTCTCACCTGGAGAGAATGTTGAAAAAATTGGCCAACAAGCCACACGTAGTCTAGCACTGTGTGGCCACAACAGCCAATGGGGAAAATAGACATGGGATTTCCAACAGGCTTAGCAATGATAGGATGGTCTCAAGGTTATGGATTGGGAACAAAGATTCCACACACAGGTTCGATGGTTCAGATAGAGGGTGTCTCAGCTTTTCAAAACTCAACACAGTCTATCCCCGAAATCAACACAGACTTTTCCCCATGGTTTCAGAATTGCACAAGGGTATCTCTTGTAGAGGTCAGACGGGTTCACACTGAGGCAGTTGAGTCCAATGGAGGAGGAGCCCCCAACACGGCTCATCTCAGCCATTTTATTTGCATGAACCTAGGTTGACACTTGTCACCCATGAAATTGCATGTGTTCCTTCAACATACATTCCTCCCACCATTTGGAAATCACATGTCCTTCCAAAATAACTTAGGATAAAAGCATATTACTCACATGTCTTTTGGAATAATATCAAAATATTATTCCCCAAGGACTTAAGTCCCTAGGCTCAACACTTAGCTCCTAGGCTCCACACTTAGCCCCCTTTTCCCACCTTCCAACCCCTAATCCTTTGCCCACTCCATGAAAGATTATTCCCCCATCACTCATTCATCGTGGTCGGTCTGCACACGACGATGTTTATATTTTTATTAATAATGTGCATAGATACATGTACAAAATTAGGCTGTTGGCCTTCAACACTTAGGCTCTCTAGCCCAATAATCACATAAGCCTACTAGCTTATATAACTTGGCTCACTAGCTTATACAACATAATTTACAATTCATTTCATAAATAAGATTTACAATAGGGGTCAGCCTTGGGGACATTACAATCCCCCTCCCCTTATTTCGGCATTGTCCTTAGTGCAACTTTACAATGCATCTACAAGCTTTTCAAAAAATTTCAAAAAGATGCGGGTACTCTCCCTGCATAACATCTTCATGCTCCCATGTCGCATCCTCAGGACCGTACTAGGTCCATTGGACCTTTACAAGCTCTATGGCTCGATTCCAAATCGTTTTGCTTTTCCTATCCAATATGTGCATAGGATGCACTTGCAGGACACCTTTTGGTTCCACCTGAATCAGATTCCAATCGATAACATGATTAGCATCAAGTGTATATTTCTTAAGCAGTGAAACATGAAACACATTATGTACAGTCATAGATGTAGGTAATGCAAGCATGTATGCAACTGGCCCAATCCTTTCTAGGATTTCAAAAGGCCCACAATATCTTGCTGCCAACTTGGTGCAACTTCCCAGCTTCAGGGAACTCCTGTTAGTTTTCACTTTCAGGAAAACATGATCACCCACTTTGAATTCTCTATGGGTTCTGTTCTTATCAGCATAAATTTTCTGCCTGTCTTGGGTAGCTTTCAAATTCTGTTTAATTCTTATCATTTGGTCTTCCATCTCTTTGAGCAGCTTTGGCCCAACTACTGCTCTGTCAGTTGGATTATCCTAGCTCACTGGAGTGTTGCACTTTCTTCCACAAAGTGCTTCAAATGGGCTCATCTTCAATGATGCATGATACCCATTATTGTAGGTGAATTCTACCAAATGTAGGTAGTCTTCCCATATTGATGGTTTGTCGATCACGTACATTCTTAGTATGTATTCTATTACTCTGTTCACCCTCTCTGTCTATCCATCAGACTCGGGATGATACGTTGTACTAAAATTAAGATTCGTTCTGAATCCTTTGAACAATCCTTTCCAGAAAATCAAGGTGAATTTTGGGTCCCTATCAGACACAGTCGTCTTAGGAATTTCATGCAAGCGTGCCACTTATTTTAAGAAGATATCAGCAACATATGTTGCCTTGTGAATGGTTTTCAGTGGAATAAAATGGGAAACTTTTGTAAGCTTGTCCGCCACCACCATGATTGAATCATGCATCTTGTTCATTCTGGGAAATACTGTAATAAAATCCATCGTCAACACTTCCCACTTCCACTCAGGAATGCGTAAAGGTTGTAGCAACCCTGCTGGGTGCCTATGCTCAGCCATAACTTTCTGGCACTCCATACATCTAGCGATGTATTCAGCGATCTCTCTCTTCATACCTAGCCAAAAATAATGGCTCTTGACTACTTCCACAGTCTTCTGATATCTTGGATGTCCAGCATAAGTCACTTTATGCATTTCTTTTAGAATCTCAAATCTCAAATCCTGGACATTGGGTACATACACTCTATTTTTGTATACAAGTATTCCATCAGCTTCCAGGGTGTAAATTTCTTTTTTTTGTGGCCTCTCACTCTATTGTAGCTTTGCTACCAAATCTCTGTTCTGCAAATCTTCATTTGCATCCTCCAAAATTCTATCTTTAATATCAATCCTATACATGCTAATGGTTGTAGCATGTAAGTCATGCACTTTTCTACTGAGTGCATCAGCCACCTTGTTTTCCTTCCCCTTGATATGCTTGATATCAAAGTCAAATTCACACAGAAACTCCAACCATATGCTTTGTCTAATGTTTAAGGTTGGCTACTCAAACAAATATTTCAGACCGTGGTGGTCTATTCTCAATTCAAATCTTCTTCCCATGAGGTAATGTCTCCGTTTCCTCAGAGCGTTGATGATTGCTGCCATCTCCAAAACATGAGTGGCATAATTATTTTCATGCTCTTTCAGTTTCCTGGACTCATAATAGATTACAAATCCATTTTGGCTAAGAACTCCTCCCAACCCTTCCTTACATGCATTTTTGCACACCATGAAATCCATATTTGGATTTGCAATTCTCAGGATTGGAGCACTGGTTAACAACTTCTTCAATTCCTGGAAACTCTCTTCACACTCTTCAGTCCACTGGAACTTTTTCTCCTTCCTTTGCAAGGAAGTGATAGGGTGAGATATCTTTGAGAACCCTATGATAAACCTTCTATAGTAGCTCGCTAGACCCATAAAGGATCTAAATTCTATCACATTCCTTGGCATTGACCATTCTCGGATGGCCTCAACCTTCTCAGGATCCACAACGATCCCTTCTTCTGAAATAATATGTCCCAAGTAATGGATTTGTCTTTGATAAAATGAGCATTTGCTCAACTTGGCATACAACTGGTGTTCTCTCAACACTTGCAGCACCATCCTCAGGTGTTTTTCATGCTCTTCCTCTGACTTGGAATACATCAATATGTCATCCAGGAAGACTATGACAAACCTGTCTAAATAATTCCTCAATACACCATTCATCAAGCACATAAAAACAACAGGTGTGTTTGACAGTCCAAACGGCACCACTGTGAACTCATAATGATCGTACCTTGTTCTAAAGGTGGTATTGTTGATGTACTCATCCTTTATTCGTACCTGGAGATATCTTGATCTGAGATCTATCTTCGAAAATATTTCTGCACCCTTCAACTGATCGAAGAGATCATCGATCCTTGATAAAGGATACTTGTTCTTGATATTTACCTTGTTCAATTGCCATAAATCAATGCACAGCCTCAACGTCCCATCCTTCTTATTCACGAAAAGGACTGGGGCACCCTAAGGTCACACGCTAGGGTGAATGTACCACTTCTTCATAAGTTCTTCGAGCTGCAATTACAACTCTTTCAGCTCTGGCATACTCATTTTATAAGGAGCTTTTGACACTGGAGCTGCTCCAGGCATAAAATTTATAGAAAAATCAATGTCTTTCTTCGGAGGTAGTCTAGGTACCTCCTGAAATACGTCCTTGAACTCTGTGAGTAACTCATGGTCTCCAATTCTTGAGATTCATCTCTGGATGCTTCCTCCACATGGGCTGCAAATAATTGACAGCCTTTCCTGTAACACTTCCTCAGCTGCATGGCTAAGATTTGTCTAACAACCACATCTCTAGGAATTCCTTGGACTGTTTTCCAATTTCCCTCCTCATCCAGGCATGTAAACCTCTTGTTATGATAGTCTAGGAGGGCATGGTGCTGGTCCAACTAGTCCATCCCAATTAAGCAATCATAAGATCCTAAAGGCAGAACATTCAATTCATCCTTCGTGCTCAATCCATTCATGTCTATCGAATAGGATTTAACCAATTTAGTGACCTTCCTCTTGGTTCCTGTAGCCAACTGCACTAACCAAGACATTTCATGTTTTCTTCTTGATGAATTTAAACTTTCCACCACCCTACGATCTACATAACTATGGCTATACATGGAATCAATTGAAATAATCAATGGTCGGTTGTTAATATTACCTTCCACTTCAATCATGTGTGATTGAAATTTTGCTTGCTTGTTGTCTAGGGCTGCGTAGATCCTTGGAATCCTGCTGCCCATATCCTCTACTGTTTCATCTTGCTGAACATTGTGGATGGCTCTTGCTTTATCTTTTCTGTGGGGGCAGTCCCTGTATCTATGGTTCCCTTTACAACCCCAACACTCCATAGGTGGCAGTTTGGGCATTT